>VHZZ01005897.1:41329-57337 GCA_009801015.1 Silene noctiflora
TCGTTGAACTTCGGTATCAATCCAAAAATTTTGAGTATCTCAAGTATTGTCTTCTAGAGCTCTTATAAGAGTACGTCAGTTACAACAATAACATATAAATATTAAGCCTTACAACCTTTTTTTCAATAACAAAGTGTTTTATGTTTTATTTTATTTGAAAAAAAAAATTAATCGTAAACAAAAGTAGACATAGGATACAAAATTATAACTAAGTTAATTGCCCCGTTGCAATGCACGGGTGTCAAATTAGTCTTTTAGTATATAGGGGATTAAGATAAAATTAACTATTGTATAAAATATCGTTACGAAAGGTTAGAGGGTAACGGGCCGGATACAGTTTTAAATTTATACTCGTTGGGAGTTGGTGGGAAGGAATACCTGTCATGGGCGGAGAGTCGCTTTTATTGGCGAGTTAGGGTGCATGAAGCCTGCATCCGGCTCCGCCTGGCCCTAATGACTGTCAGCTTGAAAATGAATAGATTTAGCAGAAGGTTAGTTGATTGGGTGTAGACTTGATCAATTTTCCCGGGTACTAAATTGTCATATAAGACGATCTTATCATAATGTATAATGACTCCAGTTAACTAACTTTTTTTAAGGGTGATATTCATTCATGTACATGATTTACTTAATCATGGACATGAATAACTATTAGGCCTCTTTCATTTCACTACCCAAAATCTTCAATTTTCCTCTCATTTCAACCTCCTTCTCAATAACCACCATTATCACCACCAACCAACCACCACCCCTCCACCGCACGTCACTCATACACCACCGACGCCTTACCTAGAACCGTTGCATGCCACTGTCTCCGATCAGTGACCCATGCCACCCCTTCTCCTTTAATGCCCTAGTTTATAACACATCCTAAAAACAATTTCTAAACCCTAATTTTTAAAATTGATACAATAATTTGATCTAATTAATTTGTGTCATTCAATTGGTATGCATACAAATTTTAAAACTGAACTATTATTTGATTAATATGAGATCTAAAATGTATAATTGATGAATTTTACTAAGAATTGATTAATTTTTAAGAGGAAGAAGAAAAAGGGAAAAAGAGAGAATTTTTTATAGAAAGGTACGTAGATGATGGAAAATATATGGGAAAAAGTCCATGAATAAGTAAATCCCGTACATGAAAGAGCAACAACATTTTTTAATAAGCTTAAAAGTTTTTTTTCCTGATAAAAGCTTAAAGTTAATTCTAAAAACCCACATATTTTTTTTATTAATACACCTTCAATATAATACGTCAACCCAAATTTTACTTATTATGTCTTGAATGTTATTTCAAAATTATTCTCCAACAATACACCAATATCGACCAACTTTTCTACATGAACTGACTCGACACGTATTCAACCAGATCCAACTATTTCCAAATCTATTATGGAATGTATGTGTCAAGGATTCAGGAGTGGAAATATGAAGACCTCGAGTAAAAGAATGTCTTTGCTCCTATTTGTAATGGGGTTAACTGAGAGAGTGGTCCGTGAATTACCCCTAGAGGCCTGTAAACTAACACGTCTATTCACTGGAGCAAGTCTCTTGTAAAACAGTTTACAAAACACTATAAAAGACAATAATGACCTTACGGCAAAACTGGTGTAAAACCGTTTCACATTATAACACTTGTATAAAAACCGTTTTACACAAAAAATAGACTCTCTCCTATTCTAAATAACTGTCACAGTTTTCATTTCCGTCTATTCACAATAATGTCTCATTGTCCATTTTTAGTACTGTTTTTCTTAAGAAATGACTATACTACGCTTGTTAATTTTCACTTATTACCACCCAACCCACCCTTAACCCATCCTATTAACACACTAACCCAGCCCACTAATCTACTTATTCACTAAATCTACCCAACCCAAATGATATAACCCTAATCCCTCACGCCTTTTATTTTCGTCTCTTTCCCCTTCCCCTGAAAATCCCCTCTCTCTCTCTCTCTCTCTCTCTCTCTCTCTCTCTCTCATTTCCTCTCTTTATCTCTCTTCCGCCATTCTTCCCTCTTCAAATCATCATCAAACACTTCATCTCCTCTTCTAATCTTTATCAAACACTTCATTTTATTCATAACCTTCCTCATCGCTTTTGATTAATTTCAACATTAATGGAAAAATTTGAAACTTTTTCTTCTAATATTGATCTTCGTGATACGAAGAAGAGATATGAAGATTTTAATTTGGGTGATGGTGAGATAGAGATGATAGATGACGAAGTTGATATTGCATATGAAGAGTTTGAAGTTGTTGCATGTTGCTCAAATAATGCTCTTGTAACAATCGTGGATGAGGAGAGAGAGAGATGATTAATACGAAGAAAGAAGATTATGAGAGGAAGGCTAAGAGGTGATTAGCTAGGCGTGAATCTCCAGAGAACAGAAGATGGTTTATGGAAGATCTATGTCGATACTGGCCTGAGTTTGGGGTTTTATTGGAGTATGAGATTGAGGAGAATGCAAGGGAGACCAAATTTGATGTTGCATGTCTCATTGATGTTGTTTCTAATTCAGACGATGAATTAGATCCGGTGGCCATACGAAAAAGTACAGTTATTACAAGATGGTTTATGGGGGAGCTTTTTAAGTATTGGCCTGGTTTTGGTCTTACAGACGAAGACGAATCGTAAGGGAGGTTGATTTCTTGTTCCTTTAATTAATTTTAATGTTTTTTTTTGTGTTTGAGATGGACGGGTGATGATATTGCTGCCATTTATTTTATTTTTGTTTCATCTAATTCTTAAATCTACCCAATGATCTCTAATGTTGAAGGTAGTTGATTGCCTGCAACCTTGTTGTTCATATACAATGCCACCACCATTTGTAGTGCTGAGGCTCTGTATGTACAACAATGTTGAGGAGTGTTGTTTACTAAAGCTACTTGTACTCAATTGCTCATGTCTGAAGTTAATATCCTTAGTGCTAAAGACCGAATATTACAAAAGAGTTGTAAAGTTCTACAAAATGCATCTATGTGACCTTCTTGATTGTTTGCTCTCCTTGCTTCTTACTTTAGCTGCGAAAATGTTGACATTAATAAGATATCCAGTCTATGATAAACTTTAACTGTTCAAAATGTTCTTCATAATGATGATGTTTATATCATTCCCCTGCACATAAATCTATGAACCAGTCAGTAATGCTACCAACAGGGGGATTTTCCCATGTTGGGTCATTACTACCTCCAGGCTCCACCTGCTTCAGTAATGGTGCCAACAGGTTCAATGTCCCCTGTTGGTTCATTACTGATGCCACTGCTGATTGCTATATTTTCTGCATTCTGTGTTAATATGTTAAGTGAATTCACTAATTCACTTATAGTGCTTGGATCACCAACATTTTGTACATATTGTATGCATTCTTTCACTAAATCAATGTTAGCATTGAGATATTCAGGCAGTAAACCAGCTGCTGCTAGTTTTGATTTGTGCATATGTGGCACAAGGTAATCTATGCCACCTTTTTTTTTCATTATTTCAAGCATAAATGCCTGCAATGTTATCTAGACATACTTGAGTTTAAGAACATCTTGTTCTTCATACGCAGTGATTATGTTATGAATAAGTTCATCCAACTTGATTGCCTTTTTTTTGGAGAGATTAGATTGACCTGAAAAACCTCAAATCCAAGACATTCAAGTCTGGTGAATTGGGTGTTAGATAAGCCAATTCAATATGTCATCCATCTGTTGTTGCTTCCTTTTTGAAATTAGGATCATCATTGGTAAAATGTGGATGAGCATTATTTTACTGAATAATTATGTGTTTACTCTTATTAGAAGGCTATTTAACCTTTATAGATGGCAACACACAGTTTATAACCATCTGTTTTGTTACTTGCTTGTTTATAGAGTCAATACATTTGGTTTCTAATGTTCCTGCAACTCTGTTTTTTGAGTTTTTTGCTGCTAGTACTTGGATAACAAATAACCAAATACCTATCTTTCCATCAAAAATAAGTTCACCATTTGACCAATACTTTGGTCTTTCTACAACACACATGAACATTACCTTTTCTATAAAACTCTTAGACTGCACATACCTATGAGGTTCTGTTTCACTATTACCCAAGTAAAACCTTGTAGAAGGTTTAGTTTTAGAACACCATTTCTCATCTATGTGAGTGATATTGCTTTGATCTTTGAAAATAACTCGTTTAGTTATTTCATGATAGTGTAAATGTTGTAGGTTGAAAATTAATCTAGCAAGTTTGTTTTATCAGTCAAACCTGGTTTGAGTGAATTTGTGTGTGACCTAATTTGCTTTGACATCACCCATCTTGAAATTGTTGACTGGTTTACCCCTAAGTTTTCAGCAAGTGAGTGTTGTGTTGTCCTTTTCAGTAGATCAATTGACTTGAGCTTCTTCTCATCTAACACCACCCTCCCCACTTTCCTGCTATCTTACTTTTTGCTGCTGACATTCACTGGTATGGATGCATTTTTTTTGTGTTTGTGCTACCATCCATAACCTAGTTATTGTTTTCCTGTCCACTGAGTACCTTACTGCCAGTTCATTGGTAATACCATACCTTGGTTTTCCATTAGTGCTGTTTTCCAATAGTGTTTCATTAATTTTTGATCTTTCTAACAAGTTTGTGAGATTCTTCACTGAATGTTTCTGATTTTTTTTGTTTGAAAGGTGTTTATTTGAAAGTTGTGTTTTGGACTGAAGTTTATTAATGAACCCTAATAAATACACCTTCTATTTATAACACAAAGAACTTTGCACTCTTTTGAGAATTTGGTTTTGGCGCAATAATGAAACCTGTTTGTATTTTGGCTCCATATTTGAATTTTGGTGTCAAATTTCAATCTTGGTGAGATGGATATGTAACATTTGGATTGATAACTTGGGTTAACTTGGCTTATGGGACAACTCAAACGAGTCAATCAAGATAAGATAAAGGAAATTTAAGGTTAATCCGAAGTTCATCCTTCTGTTTTGATCAGTTCATGGATTATACAACCGGATGTACAATGCTATTGTACATCCAAGGTTATTTTAGTCTTTTTAAAATTACTTTTGTAAAAAAAAAAAGTAACGTAATTCAATTTTCAATCTAATCCCTTTTCTCTCTCTATGACTGCTTCCATTTTTTCTAACTCCTCTTCATCTTCCTCCATCATCCAGTTAATAAATCATCTTCTCCCTTAAATTATTATAATTAATTGACTATACAGAACAAATCATATGACGTGACTCGTGAGCATCATCTTGAAGGAAATTTTTTTATCCAAAATTTATAATGTATGAAAATAGTTGAAGCTCGTATTCTTTTTATATTAGCTCGTATTCTTATTTTAATAGCTCGTATTTTTATGTACTCGTATTTTAAAGTTCGAGATCCTTCTAAGCTCATATTCTTTTTACATTGGCTCGTATTCTTATCTTAATAGCTCGTATTCTTATGTACTCGTATTTTTATCCGAAATTTCTAATGAATGAAAATAGTTGAAGCTCGTATTCTTTTTATATTAGCTCATATTCTTTTCACATTGGCTCGTATTCTTATCTTAATAGCTCGTATTCTTATCTTAATAGCTCGTATTCTTATGTACTCGTATTTTAAAGTTCGTGATCCTTCTAAGCTCATATTCTTTTCACATTGGCTCGTATTCTTATGTGCTCATATTTTTAAGTTCGTGATCCTTTTAAGCTCGTATTATTTTAACATTAGCTCGTATTTTTATCTTAATAGCTCGTATTCTTATGTGCTCGTATGTTGTRACTCGTATTCTTTTAATAATAGCTCGTATGATTGGTGTAGAAATTTACCTCAAGGTATTGTTAGATGCATTTTTCCCTCTTGATGATAATGTAAATTGTTTCTCGTTCCCCAAAATATCGTTAAATGCGTTTTTCCCCCTTGATGATGATGTCAATTGTTTCCGTTTCACCATTTTAGAATCAAAATAAGGGAGAAGGAAGGTTTGTCGATTATCGTTTAAGAGAAATTTAGAGAAGGAAAAGAAGAGAGTTTGTCGACTGAACAGAGAAGAGAAATAGAGGAAAAGGAGATGTGTAGTTTTTATTTTTATTTTTATTGGGCTTTAGATGGTTTACTATATAATATATGAGCTTGTTGTATAATGCTACTATACAACAGGGTGTAGGATCCTATTTGTGTGTTTTGATCAACAGTGTGCTTTAACGGTTTCTCAAATTTAATCTGATCTCCAAGTTTTTCTGTAATTTAATGTCAATTTAGAATTTAATGTAATTTTATTTTAAGTTAATGTAATTTTAATATGTAATTTAATTATGTGTAATAATTTTACTTCATGTAATTTTATTTTTACGGAAAACCGTCTGTGTATCAAAACCGTCTTATGAAAAAACATAGCATCAACTATGTGTTTATGAATATGGAGGGAACGAAATTGTTGTGTAAAAATGGAGGGAGTAATTAGCCTCTTCATTAACTAATTACCTATGTTAATCATTACATTCTCCCTTCAATCTTCTTACCCCAAACAATACTTTACATTATTTAACTCATTTTTTTTAATTTTAGTGTCATTTCAAAAATGGGACATTTATCTAAAATAAGTGATATGTTTTTTCTTGCGCGTTTATCGAGATGGGTACATCAGTTCACCAACCTCCTAAAATAGTTACTACAGCAACAGTGACATTAGTGAGACATTGTCCTACAAAAATCCAAGATAGTCGTTGAACAATACAACAATTTACAACTGCCAAAAACTAGTACATTTCACTATTTAACTGCCATAATAAGTCAAGATTAAATTTGAAATCATAGTGCGCTCCAACGTTAAAGCTTTAATTTACCATCCCCGTGAATTTTTCATTTCATATCAAACGGTCATAAAAAACTATATCCTATATAATTCATGTGACTAAAATTAAAAGTCAAAATTTGGAGCTTAAAATTAATGAATTAATTTAACTTTTTTACCTATAAATATCTTTCTTTTTGATTTTTTATATCATTCATTTCTCATCATTAAACCTTATTGTCTAAGTGAAGTGTTCCATGCTTGTTACTTTACAGCCTTTCAGTTTCAACTTTCAAATTTGGTGTACATAATTCAAATTTTATTAAAAACCCATATCAGAAATGTGGAATTTGAGGTGGGTTTTTCGGGTTTTTGTCGTTGTTGCTGTATTTTTCGAGTTGTCGGAATGCCAAGCCGAGTGCAATGCAGCTGACCGAGCTGCGTTGTTGAGTTTCAAAGGGAAGATAGTTAAGGATACTAGCGGGTCACTGGATTCTTGGGTGGGTACGGATTGCTGCGACGGAGATTGGGAAGGGGTTGAGTGTGATCCGGGGACAGGACGGGTTACTGCGTTGGAGTTGCAGAATCCGTCTGATGGCGAGGATGTTTATATGGTCGGCACGCTGTCACCTGCATTAGGTAACCTGCAATTTCTTCAAGTGTTGGTTATTACTGGTATGAGGCATATTGGTGGACCTATACCGGAAACAATCTGTAATTTACGACACCTTTCTCAGTTAGTCCTGGAGGATAATTCTCTCGGCGGACCTATTCCTTCAAACATAGGCCGTCTTTCATCGCTTAAGACGCTTTTGCTTGATGGAAATCGCCTTGTTGGTCCACTTCCACCGAGCTTAGGTAACCTCAGGGGGCTATCCCAACTCAATTTAGCTAGTAACTACCTTGTCGGTCCTATCCCGCCCACTTTTCAAAACCTTCAGTGTCTCGAGTTTCTCGATCTTGGCCACAATTTATTATCAGGGGTGATCCCTGATTTTGTGGGGCACTTCCGTAACCTGACATTTATTGATGTTTCAAATAATCGCCTTTCCGGTCCCATACCCCTCTCTTTTTGCAGCCTTACTTCACTTTCTGATGTTTCCCTGAGCAACAATATGCTCACAGGAAGCATTCCCAATCAAATTAGCAGCCTTACTTCACTCACCAGCCTTGGGCTAAGTAATAATCGTCTCACGGGTCCAATTCCCGAATCTCTTGCAACATTACACAACTTATGGTACCTCAACTTATCTAGAAATGCTCTCACAAATCCATTGCCACATACTTTTGCTAAGGGGCTGCCTTCTCTGCTGTCGATCGACCTGTCATACAACAATCTCAACCTGGGGTCAATTCCCGGTTGGATCACAAGCCGACAGCTTTCTGCAGTCCATTTAGCGGGTTGCAATTTAGGAGGGACGCTCCCAAACTTCACTAAGCCCGCCTCACTAATCTCCATAGATTTCTCACATAACCATTTCACAGATGGTCTCCCAAACTTGCTCACTAGAATGCAAAATCTACAGTTTCTGAAGATGTCCAATAACCAGTTCAAGTACGATGTTTCGAGATTTCTTTTACCCAAAGGAATCTCCTTTGTGGATCTCAGTTCAAATCAGCTCTTCGGTCCGCTTTCAGCAATCCTCAATGATCATACAAGCAGCTTCCTAGAAGTGGTCGACGTCTCAAACAACCTGATCTCAGGCATTATCCCTGAGTTCAGACAAGGATTAAGCTTGAAAGTGCTCAACCTAGGAAACAACAAGATCACAGGACATATACCAAGCTCTATCTCAAACTTACTCGAGCTCCAAAGATTAGATATTACTCGAAATCAAATTTCCGGGTCCATTGCACCAAGCTTAGGCCAACTAGTCCAGCTACAATGGCTAGACCTATCCATCAACAGTCTAAGGGGAACAATTCCCGACAGCTTGCTCCTCATCACAAACCTCAGGCATGCAAGTTTCAGGGCAAACAAACTGTGTGGGATGATACCACAAGGCAGACCATTCAATATCTTTCCTCCAGCTGCTTATGCCCACAACCAGTGCTTGTGCGGTAAACCTCTACCGCCCTGTAAAGGCAAGATACCATCTCAGACTGGCCAGTAATATGCTGAATTGCTGACCACTGTCATAAATGTCAATCAAAATATTGTCATTTGGCAGAATCATATAGATTTCTTTTCCAATTTTAAGTTCTAAGATTTGTACCTTCATTTTTCATGTGATGTTTGCCTGATAAACATCCTACACTGTACTGTACTACTGTCATAAATGTCTTCCCATATGTTTAATACAGAAATCATGAGGGAATAATACTACCCTTTGCTCCATAAAGTATTTCTACTTTCAATTCTTTCCTTTTTATGAAAAGTAAAGAAAATATTATTCTAATGACAATTCCACTAATATAAGAAATGCCATTAAAACCAGCTTGCATGAGTTGCATCACCTCTATTATACTCTTTTCGTCGTGATCATTTGTTTACGCTTTTTATTCCCTGTGAGAGGTATTTTAATCAAAGATAAACAAATGATTGAGACAAAAGTATTACTAATCTAACATTAGATTACTTAAAAAATGTGCAAAAGCAAAGTGGAAAATTATTATGAAGAGAAGGGGGTCGAACTTGGCCCTAGAGACACACATTTAAGTTTTACAACTGTATAACATCAATGATAGAACAGCAATGTAGATAAATGATTATAACATCGTCACCCCAGCGCCTCAAGGACTCTCGGAAAAGCACAAGTTATCAAGGGAATAAGAAGTTACCCCTATCCTATGCTGTCAACAAAGGCTTGTAAAGCTTGTTTTACTCTGCATCAGTCAAATGGCGAACTTTATGTACACGCATTGCGCCTCAAGGACTCTCGGAAAAGCACAAGTTATTAAGGGAATAAGATATATGTAGCCTTACCCGGCTACCCCTATCCTATGCTGTTAACAAAGGTTTGCAAAGCTTGTTTTACTCTATATCAGTCAAAAGGCAAACTTTATGTACACGCATTGCGCAACATAGTCCGACAAGTCGAACCCAAACTCAGGCAAAACTTGTTTTGAGTTGAACAATCAAACATGAAAAAAAAAACTGCGCTCAAAAGGGCCTTGCTAAGATCCGGGAGTGAGCTCAGATCAACCATAATAACTCGTCGGTGCTTAGTTAAGTTAAACTCAAACAGTCAACTTGCTTAGACTTAACCATTCTCCAAGTTTAATCGTTCTCTAAGGCAATACGGTGCATAGTTAGTAAATGTGGCTCTATCTATCGGCGTTATAGTAAACCACGTTAGCAATAAAAAAGAACTGGAAGCTCAAAACGACCGGCCTAAGGAATTGATCCGTTTAGTTCTATGTCATGAATCTGCACCTGCTATTTTTATCACTGGTTATTAGTCTTCAAACTGGTGGGTTTTTGTTCATAGGAGTGTCCATAGAAAAGGAGAGAAGCTGAGTCATGGCCTTGTCGAGTTGAAGCAAAGACATCACAGCTTAAAGCTTAGATTACTAATACTAAAACATTTCTATACTACATCTTCCTTAATTAGAATAAACTAAGACACGAGTAATAGCAAGATAGATGAGCACATACTCTACTAAGCTGTAACAGTGATGTAATAAATATCTACGCGGCCAAAAGCAAGAGGAAGAAGAGTAGGAATGCAAATGGTGGAGGACGAATGAAAGAAGCCCGCGAAGCACCCCAGACAAGAACATCATCCAAGACAGGACCACAGAGGGAGCTGATATGATCAGTCCTGGTGTTGTAATAGACACTAAAGAACGCAATTCTGGTACGCTCATCCTTGGCGGTGAAGTTGAGATGAGCACGCTGAAAGCTGGAGTTGGAGTCGGGCATGTAGTGAAAGTTTTGAGCTTGATCTCCTGCAAAAGCCATTATGGCTAGTGGCTCCTTACAGCTGTCTCCTCCGTTCCCCATTGAGAAGGTTAGTCGGTAATCTTTCTTTATTGTCGTCTCTACCATTTGGGATATCATGCCTTCTTTTCCAGACACCAGCTCTATTCCTCTCTTTCCTTGTGGCACTTGATAATGGTTTGAGTCCACGTAGCGTACTGCCCTATTAGATTGTACTATCCATCCTGGTAATGGAGTCGTTTCTTCGTCTAGGTTGGTAGGAAGCAGAACACCTAGGGATTCATTCTTGTACACAAATGGCCCTTCTTCAAAGTCTCCATTCACCACTACATTATCTGTATACGGTATACCAGGTGTATTAGTATTCATCCGACAGAACATGTTGACATTTTACAAACAAACAGTAAAGAAATTGGCAAAAAAAAGAAAATACAAGTGTGAGCCTTACCTTTGGGCCTATCTGGGATAAACATCTTTTTAATAGCAATATCATCAATAATTGGCCCACAAGTCGGGTCTTCTTCCATGCCAGGATTCATCAACCTCAGCTTCACATTCTCCGTGTCATCAGCCTCAAACGCCCAAGCATATGAATCCCACCCTTGATCCGTATACACTGTCTGTAGATCAATGGTGGAGGTTGCCTGGGTGGGCCCCACAGAAATGTTGAGCGACTCAAGCTGTGCGCAGGTGCGAGCAGCACTAAAAGTGACAGCATAGACCGTTCCTTTCTCAACTGTCAGATCTTGAGTGATCTGCGCCTCATTGCCTAATCGGACAGCATGCGTTCCTCCTGGGATGATCAGGATCATTGCTCCTTGCTTTTGACCCGCTGATACTAGCTCCACAGTGCCGTTTGTTTGCCAGCCCGGTATTGTTGTTGGCCCGTCACCTAGCCCATCGTTCGTGCTTGAGAATCCTCCTGCTGGCGGGGTCTCGAAATCCCCATTTACCAGTAGGCCTACATCCATAGCGAAATCAAACGTGAGTATACAAAAACATTACATTTAACAAAAAACGGTCTTACACAATAATTATTTTTTTTTACGCTGCTTTTGTCCATTATCTTTTTTTTTGGACAGCTTTGGCCCTACCTTTAAACAAGGATCTCAAGTTCCTTTCTTGAGCCTGCTCTCAATAAACGTGGGCCAAAGTTATAGACTTTTATTCCTCCATCATTAGGAACAAAATGAAAAGGAACAAGCTTAGAGTCCTAATCAAAAGCATCAATCCATTCAAAAAAATAAGGCTGTAATCTCAAAAATTATGTAGATAAAGTGATCCATGTATGTTTTTTATAACGAAAGGCAACAACAGGGGCCGCTACTTGATAGCTTTTCGATAAAAAGATGCAACTTAACAACTAATTTGCAAGTTTAAGTGAGGTATAAGAATAGGACTAATACAACCAGAAGAATGATAAATGAAGCTTGTCTTGCCTGTCCTATGTGGGTCTCTATATCCAGCACATTGCTAACATTTTAATACCAAAATTATGACAGACACCCACAAATTATGATTTATTTTTCAGGAAGAACTATAAGTAGATGGAGTTGGATATTTTGTGGAGCACGAGGACACACGACAGTCACGACTACCAAATGATTCTAGATCACTTTACCAGTAACTACCATTCAAATGACATTTTATATACATCTTTGCAAACATTGCATTTGACAGATTTCTTTCAATTATGATTATACATGAAGAGTAGTAGCTAGCTCCAGCTATCACTCACTAAGTCACTAGTAGTACATCTATCGGCTCAAAGGTCGGGAATGCCATATTGCCATCATCCAACATTGCTTCATTGGATGTTCAACAACCATCCACCAAGAGTACTTACCGAATTTGTCTTAACCTAGTGGTAGAACAAAAGTCCGACCAATAATAAGTCGCTAATTCGAATACCCTTTAGCCCTTTATACGCCGTATTATACTGAACTTGTACCTCCTCTAACACACACAGAAAAAAGAATGCCCTTCTTTTTACTCCACACCAAAATTAACATAGTATCATCAAAATGGCAAGCAATAAAGAGATGATTTCTAGATTTATGCACTATCCATTTACTCCTAAACATAGTCTATTAATGAAACTACATTACTATCCACATTTATATCCCAAATTTAATGTTACAACTTACAAGAATCAAACAATAAATACAGTTAATCACCTAATCAACCACAACTAGACCCAAATTACTAAATTAGGAAATGGAAACCAAATTTTCTGGTGTTTGTTTCTGAAGTTTGAAGTTTAAATTATAATACTGTATTATGAAGGAAATCAACCCAAGACATGAACTTCAGATGTGGAGCTCACATTCAGTAACACCATTAATCCAGTGACTCAAGGGATCCCTCAAAAGTGGGATAAGGGGCGGTCGGATGCAATACAAAGAAGTTGTTTCCGAATGACCCAAGATGAAAATTGCGTCAAGACTGTACTAAAGGACTCACATTTACATACCCACGAAAAAATTAACAAAACCCAACATTTGGTAAACACTAAACTCACATAAAAGACAAAAAGCTACAAACTTTGTGAAAATGGTGACTATTTTTAAGCTAATTAAGTGAAATATTCTCTCAATCTCAGTCCTTTGTTTACCATTTTCATTCTTTGTGAATCAAAGGCAAGTACACACAAAACTCAAACATAGAACACAAAAAGCTACCATCTTTGTAAAAATGGTGACTCTCTCCATCTTAATCATTTGTTTACTGTTTTAATTCTTTGTAAGCAAAAGGTAAACAAATGATCGGAAGGAGTATATATTTAAGATAGTAGAAGAAGGAGAAATGTATACCATCATCAAGAGAAGAGGTTAAGGAAGCAGCAAAGAGAAGAATGTAAGCAGATGTAGCCAACCATTGGATGCTGCTGCAGCTGCTGAAGCTGGTTCTATGAAAGTTGTTGTTGGCCATTTTGAGAACTACACTTGGTTTCATGTACTACTGAAACAGCTAATGACTGACACTCAGACTGCAGAGAGATTGAGTAGGAGTAGTGGTAGTAGTGGGTTAACTTATAGGACTACTCACTATTGTTTTAACTGAGACTAGTGTGAAGAGAAACGAGGGTAAGATTATCCGTAGACTCTCCAAAGTCTTAAGATTCTGGCACATTAGCTTTTCACCAACTTTTATTATTTCTTTATTGTTCAGACTTACCTCAGACTTTATACATTATCCGTCAGACCCACCTCAGACTTTACTTTTCTACATTTTCACATTACTTCTTTTTATTTTTACAAAAGAAAGGACACATGAGAGCCTCTAATTGGATAATTTTCAATCATGGTGGGGTCAAGACTCACCTCAAAGTTTTAAGGTGAGTCTTAGATTTCCAAGACCCAACTTAAGACTTTGTCAAGACCAAGGTAGATTATTGGTAGTCTTGTGTGAGTCTTGTCTCGAGACTTACCAAAGTCTTGTCTCAAGACTACTAATAATCTTACCCTTAGTGAATGTGAGACTGATATCATACCCTCACACTCAAAAATTTAAAGTGATATTAGGTCGGTTTTGGACGGTCTTAAGTTAAGATCTCGTAGTATGTTCTTACATTTTATCACTATATTATTCAAATCGGTTTGAGTGTTGCTTAACCGTTTCTCGTAGTATGTTCTTACATTTTATCACTATATTATTCAGATCGGTTTGAGTGTTGCTTAACCTAAAACGGTTAAGCAATGCTAAAGTAGCTAGTGACTACGACACTAACAGAGACAGTATATTTCAATAATATTGACTTGTAGACTTGAACTTTTTGTATACTTAAAAATGGTTCAATTTGGAGATTATATCGTACGGGAATAACCCGATTTGAAATTGGTTGGATTGACCAAAATCCAATTTAAAATGACTTGAAATGATACGTATTAAGCTTAATTAACTAGCCTTGTGAATACTAACTCAAATTTTCCTCAAAAGAAAAAAAATAAAAATAAAAAAATACCAACACAAAGATGACCTATAACTAAAGATCATGTCATTTTGGCTGAAATTTATGAATTGAACTTATAAAACTTTAATTTAATTAATTTGAACTTTTAAGATATGAACTAAACTCGTTGAAACTAATTTTAAAAGAATAAAGCCTTATAAATAAGATGCAACCTGATGGAGTCCAATGGTTAAAATGGAACTTCCAAGGACGAGGTTCAAATACTCCCTCCCTTTATCTAATCCTCTATATACTAAAAGAATAACATAATTCTAAAGTTTTTCGCTCAAGTTTTCCCGCTTATTTATTCATCTTCTAATAAGTGACCCCTATTCTCAATAATGGATCTCACTCTCATCTTCTTTTTATTTACATACCATAAATAAAAAAAAATCATTTCCTTAAAGTTGTATTATTTCGAATAAATGATTGTAGGTATTAAATTCCAAACTAAATTGTTAAACAACAATAATTTGATTCTAATAATCATATATTTTATCAATAAATTACAAAAAAAGTTGGCAAAGTAATTGTTATAATCTCTAATATTGTCACCTAACATTCTAACAAAACCGTGCATAAATGCACGGGAACTATACCAGTTGGTAACAACATGATTGAAGGAAAATAGGATGAACTAAAATTAAGTTAGCAAATACTACTCCATCAATCAAAACTTGTGTAGCTTTCGATAATCTCAGTTCGAACTCTATTAAGAACAATTTCGTGGAGTTTATGAACTTAAGTTATGTCTTATAACTTCCGAGTAGGTTAAACTGTCACCCCTTAAAAATAATTAATCTAATATATGTGATTTATAAGCTATCACGAATACTCGAATTTAGTCCTCGACAAATTATCAAATTTTTTTCATTGCTTGGCAATGGCCATAATTGATTGTGTCCTAGCCCCTAGGGGATCGAAACTAGTTTGGGAATCTCGAATTAATTATGCAAACCAAGAAAAAGAGTTAAAAAAAAGTCAAAAAGAAAAGAAATAGTGGTGTTCCCATGAGTCTCCGTGTTTTCAGACCATGGCCCTACGCCTCAGCCTCTGGTTCAATAACTCTCCAGTATGGGTCCCACCGCACCGTATTTTTGGGCCCCATTTTAAATAGTACACGTGACCAACGGACTACTGAAATTAGTACTACGTGACAGCAAATAATGTCACTCGTGTACGGGCCGTAACCTATTTTTGTAAGGGTTATTATGGCCCATGGATTGTTGGACTTATATGAGGACATGGCCCACCATGATTCATTCAGGTATGGGCCGACCCTGTCCTATTATTTCTCGGGGGTTGATTTTTGTAGTCGATGTTTTAGATATTGTAGTCGGCGTTTTCATTCCGAATTACCGTTTTGCCCTTGGACAATCAACTCACTAATTCTCTCTCTAGAATTTTCCTCTCAA
>VHZZ01005897.1:65285-76560 GCA_009801015.1 Silene noctiflora
GCTAGTCGGCGGCTCTGAGTCGGCGGCGCTGCGGTGGCGGTGGTGGAGGGGTGTCCAACGTGGTGGTTGGTGGTGTAGGMAGTTGAAGAATTATTGGGAATTTGGTTGAGAGAGTTTGAGTGTTGTTTGTGGGAGGGAAGGGTATTTTGGTAATTCGGAATGAAAACGCCGACTACGATTACTAAAACGTCGACTACGAATTACAATCCGGTATTTCTCAGAAGATATGTTGTGAGTAGCTCTCGCAATCAGATCAATTGAGATTTGCAAGAATTTGATAGGGGTCGGTTATTTTTGTGTATCGGATGGTGTTGGGTTAGTTAGGGTTGCGGGTTATTAAACCTTGGTCTTCTGCTGGGCGGGCTATGACTCAAGTAGGGGTCTGACTAGTTTTGGCAGGTTTAACCGTGAGTGTCTCAAGCATATTTGGTAAATGTTAGGATGCTTGACTAACCAATCTACAATTTCACAATAGTAGATTGGGGTTTAATTTACAATTTTACAATATACTACTCTCGCAAGCATATTCACTCAGTAGATTGGAAGATTAATCAATTTACAAATAAGATAACACATCTGTTAATATAAATTACTGATTACCAAACACTTTTACCAAATTTCTTGATTGATTAAATATGAGTAATTGTTAAGCTTATCAATAAAATTACCGTCTATCCCAGACTCATTTTTTAACGTTCCCTTTGGTGAATGGATCACTCTCAACGCGAGTAATAGCATTCCCGCAACCTGTACTGATTGGTCAATGCACTTTGCAATAACCTGTTGGTGGATTTGGAAGTGGCGTAATAATATTGTTTTTGGGCAAGCGGAAGAGAACCCTATAGACCCTCGCCACTTTCTGTTTCGTCAGTTCGTGGCTTCTAACAAGCATTTGACAGGTTTTCTCTTTTCATTCTGCATCCGGGATTGAGAAGTAGGGAGGTTTATATACGATGGGCCCCCCCTCCCCACGGTTGGCTCTTACTCAATACTGATGGTGCTGCAAAAGGTAATCCTGGCCCTGCAGGTAGTGGTGGGATTTTTA
This sequence comes from Silene noctiflora, assembly GCA_009801015.1. Taxonomy (NCBI): domain Eukaryota; kingdom Viridiplantae; phylum Streptophyta; class Magnoliopsida; order Caryophyllales; family Caryophyllaceae; genus Silene; species Silene noctiflora. The sequence continues at coordinate 66,331 of VHZZ01005897.1, forward strand.
GAGATGAGACGGGTAATTTCGTCTCTGCTTACTATTTTTCTTGTGGCTTTTGTACTTTAATGAGGGCCGAATTATTAGTACTCATGGTTGGCCTCGAGAGGGCCAAAGAGCTAAACATTGATAAGCTAATTGTATGTATGGACAATAAGACATGCATTCAACTTGTAGAAGAAGAAGAGCTTCTCAACAACGATCTAAAAGCGGTGGTTAAACGGTGCAAAGACCTTATTAATTCACCAGGATGGAGTATCAATTTGGAGCATACTTATAGAGAAGTCAATCGTTCTCGTGTTCGAGCCCTGGGAACGCAGCAGTGTTTAAACTCATGAGGGAGAGCTTTACCGCCCTAGTGGTCCTACCCGGCTCGAATCTGGATTAAACCGGATGGTTTACAACAAAAAAAAAAAATAGAGAAGTCAATCGTGCAAGTGATTGGTTGGTTAATAGAGACATCATCTCTAGCATTGAAGTCACAATTCTTGAAGCTCCGCCTAGGGATCTTCGCATTATCTTTCGAGAAGACATTTTAGGGTGGCTATTCCCCGTGTAATAGCTGACTAGTTTTTATTATGTTTTTTCGGGGCTTACCCCTCTTTAGCACCAAAAAATAAAAAAAATAAAAAAAAAATTGTCATTTATAATCAATTTAAACAATTTTCATCTACTGTTAATAATCAACTGAATATTAAAAGAGTTTGGTGGCACAAGTTAGACAGTAGGGAACAGCAACCTAGCACGTGCAGGTCACGTGCTCGCGGCATATTCCCCAAGTTATGAGAAAGCATGATGGGACTCCTCGGAATCCTAGCAAGCCTAGACGAAGCCATTAGACAAGCAGCATGACAATTTTCACCCTTACTTGTATGGGTTGCTCTCCCTTTGTTGCACAAAAGAACAATCGCGATTATTTCAGGTCATTAATATCGATACAAAACTAGAGATACTACATTGTCAAACCTATTTAAAAACAAAATAACATCTTTATCATTGTTCAATTAATTTCCATAATTCTTAGTTAGATATGTAGCAAAAACAAAGTTGGTAAGGAATTAAGCATAGTGTAGACAAAATGTTGCCTTGAATAATAAATGTCCAATCTTTAAGTTGTTAGCTATTTTTAGTCAAGTTGTTAAAATTTGAGTGCACTTGAACAAGTGGATGGACTTTTGGGAATAGGACATTGAACAAGCTGCAAACTGGGCTGGAGCCACGATCAAGTATGTCTATTTTTTAGGATTTTAGGATTATAATGCCTGTACTTGTTTCATGCCCACTTTTATTTGGTGCTAGCTGACTCAAGTATTTGCTCATTTTATTTAAGATGTTTTCTTCACAAGTGGAAACAAATTAAAGGGTTTACGTACCTAGCAATTTCATATGGCCTGGCTATTAATTAGGACATTAAATATAATAAACTACATTATTTTAGAACTGAATTTCCAAATATCCGATAATATCAACAACCTAGATTGGAAAGTAATCAAAAATAATTCACAATAATTAATATATTTCATTAATCAACCATTGGAAAGTAATATAATACATGCATGTAACATCATTATGCATTAATCACTGCTTATTTGCATACAACATTGTTCCGTCTCACTCTCATACTAATCCTCTAAATTTGTACAATCGTACCGCGATTTCACCTCTTAAAACATTTTTCAAAATTAAAATTAACAAAAGAATTGACACATAATAATTAACCATCTCATCAAATAAGATTAGAAGGTGGTTTAGTGTCAACGAAAAAAGTGTTGATGTTAATTGAGGTCAAAATCATTAAAGATAGAGACACCAATATTGAAACAACTGATAAAATAAAGGCAATTGTACGTGCAACATCGTTGTTCACGGCTTCTGCGTATTCAATTGATGCCAATGCAAGTAACGAAAGTGGAAATGAATATGCCCACCATGCTATATTGAATTTCTTCATTGATTTCTTGAATAAACTCGGTCTACAAACCTGTTCATTCCAATATATATTAGATACCGATAAAGTAAATTCACATCAAAAATGAAAAACATGTAGGAATAGTTCGAATTTAATGCATATATATGAAAGACAATAGTTATATCGATAATATATCAGATTACTCGATTTGACAATAATCGAATCAAAATACCTAACATTGCCCTCCAAAAAAAAAAAGCATGCATTAACTTATTGGTGCATGTTCTGCTAAAACAAGTACCAATAAGTTGATGTCGTACGTCCAATATCCTATAGTACGTTAATTAATTAATTTTACCCACGCGATTTAGTTGATTTTGTGCCCTACTTAACTATTAATTAATTTCAAATTGTGCTTTTTATTGACTCTTTGACTTCTACCACAGATTTTATTTTCTTTTATGACAGCTCATTTAATTTGGACTGCGTTCAAATTTTATAGGCTAATTACAGCAGCCATTTTAATTTTCCGCCACACGTGCATTAATGCATGTACTATCGTATGTACTACTGTAGCAAATTATTATTATTATTATTATTATTATTATTATTATTATTATTATTATTAATGACGTATGTATATATGTTATCAAACCTAGCTAACAAGTTTTACGATAAATTAATGGTCGAAGTTGACGTCAGTTGTAAATTAAGATTAAGTGAAGACAGTATAGATAGGATGACGATCGAGTTGACGACTTTATCGAAGTAATGGTGACTTTGCGTAATGCTTGACGAAATGAAAGAAAGAGGAGAAAAGTTTACCAAAGACAAGAAGAGGAAAACGGAGAGAAAGAAGAGCATCTTGGAAGCATTATCAAATGTGCCATTTATTGACTTCCATGCTAAGCTAGCCATACTTGGAGTGGCAATAAACAAGAAAAACACGGGTCGTAACATCAGTGAGAGACCGTTACTCCCAGGTAGTCTTTGGTATAACGTAACAAACAACACCAAATAATGAGCCATCCCTAGTGTAAACAAGCACAACCCCACCTCGGTCCACCCCATATAAATCGCGGCCTGAGCCGCCACCAAATTGGCTATAACCGACAATTGACACGTCGGGTTAGCCATCTTAGACAAGAACCTCTTCCCTTTTGTAAACCATTGTCCATATATTTTGATATCCAGCATGATAATTGGAATGATAAAAATAGAACACGCGACCTGTAGATAAACAACCCCTTGTACAGGTAGATAAAAAGGCGATGTCTGGAGCAGAAACAGGCATGACATTGAAGGAGCAAACAAGTAATTGACTCCAACATCGTCTAAGAACTCGGCTTTCACCTCGTCGAAGTGATGTAAACATCTTAACCCGTAAACGAGTGATAATGAGAGGAAAACAACTAGAGCTATGGACCATAGAAGAGTAGAAGCTAAAGTAGGGAGGGTTAAAAACATAGGGTTTATTAGTTTATGATGATGGTAATTATTAAGGTCATTTTGTTTGGTAAATTGGATTAAAGTTTTCCATAATAATACTTGTGCACATAATGATAAACTTATTCTAAAATAACCTGCATGTAAATTTGGTAATATTATTCCTACAAAATGTTTATAATAATAGTAAGATATTACTCCTCCATTGTTATTATTATTATTATTATTATTATTATTATTATTATTGCTCTCATTATTAGTAATTAATGGAGGTGCTTGAATAATCACTATTTGTAGATCATTTTTGCTCTCCATTTTTGTTTTGATTTTGGATAACAAGAATAAAATTTGGATATGAAATGGTATGTGTGTTGGACTTATATATATAGGACTCAGACTCAGTGCATTACTATTCTTTTGTGGCATACAACTAAGCATGGAGTGGTGGACTTAGAAAGTTAGAAGGTCTAGTAGGGTACTCGCCTCACTGAAAAATTAAAAAGTAGAATATTTAAATTAAAATTTTCAATTTTTTTTTGAGTTTATCTTATAACATTATGGAGTATTTATTTACTATGCTGAAATTTTTCACTCCCCTAAAACCCGATTCCAGACTGCCACTAGAACCGTCATATACTAAAAACAAAGTGTCTTGATCGAGATTTGTAGTTTTGGCTAACAATTAAGAATTGAGACATTATTATCTCAGTTTCATTTTCATATGTGAAATTTGGTGACAATGAAGCCATGAGGGCAAATAATTAAGATAGTGACATGGTTTGAACTCAGATCATGTGTATCACTCTTTATAACTAGCCGATATCTTCTTCTACAAGGGGATAATAATAACTGTCCCTACACAACGTCGTTCGACGGGTGACTAGGAAGTAGGATTGCTAAAGAAAACGAAGGTCATGATTCATGAATTATCACTCTTCATGACATTATATTAGTTATATATTAAGCTAGCTCACATATACGTTTACAATAAGCCACTTGATTGCGGAGACGGGCGGGTGACTAGGAACACTAAAAAAAACGAAGGTAATAGGAAAAAGAGGAGGGTCGTACATACTATGGGAGAGTGGCGGCTGACATGGGGGGGTGCCTGAAATGGACCATGAGCTAGTGTTATTCTGGTCATGACCGGTTTTTCAAAGAGGCTTTACAGCTAAGTAGGTCCCATGCATCCACCTTACCTACATACGTCAATAAGTCTCTCTTAAGACGAATATAGTTTGAAACAAGTTAGATATATACAATTTACATAGATAAAGACAAGTCTTTTGTTATTATCTAGACATTTTAATTTTGTCCTTTCTACAAAAATGGTAATTATTTAACCCATTTTAAACTTAGGATAAATAAATGAATAATACCCACTTGAATGAGAATTTGTCTACATATATTGACCTACCTGTTTTATCTAACATATCTATCGTAATATATACGTATTACCATATCTCTATTTTGCATTGTGCTTATCATTATCATAGTTTTTTATTTAGTCATGTAAGACTAGTTGCATGCATGGCAGACACTTGACAGATAAACTAATTAGTGCTGAAACATGTGTAACTTTTACCAAGAATTTAACCTACAATATTACTCTACCTCCTTTCTACTCCCTCTCTCCCGGTCATTTGCTGTCTTTTCTATTTTTGGATGTCTCAATTAATTGTTGTTCTTTTTATTTTAGGATTGCATTTGATGAGTAATTTGATCTTTCACCTTCAATTTATTCCACTTGTCATATTATAATTGATTCCCTCCTTTTTTCTTGTTCTTTGTGCCAAAACAAAAAGACAACAAATGACCGGGACGGAGGGAGTATTTCTTTAAAAAATGGATGTCCATTTTTTTCGACGATTCAAATAGTATGCTGGTTTCATTTAACGGCTTTAAGTTTAAACATGAAAATAAAGAAATAAAGATTATTGAATAGAAACTTTTATTATACTCCCTCCGTCCCGGTCATTTGTTGTCCTTTGGTTTTGGCACAAAGACAAGGAAAGAGGAGGGAACCAATTATAACATGACAAGTGGACTAAATTGAAGGTGAAAGATCAAATTACTCATCAAATGCAATCCTAAAATAGAAAGGACAACAAATGATTGAGACACCCAAAAATGGAAAAGGACAACAAATGACCGGGACGGAGTGAGTATGATTTATAGGGAGAAAATGAAGAGAAAACAAATGGAGAAAATCCTTTTACGTACCTAGGAGGTTAATTAGAACATTGCTTATTAGTTATAGTATAGCTTAGTAAGTTAAGGCGATATATAAGCCATTACTCCTTCTATCCCAATAAATAGTTTATATCATTATATATAACTAAAATAGAAACTTTCAATTTGAGCAATATAAGAGACTCCAAGGTTTATAGACAACTTATATTTAATGAATAATTAAACTGATAACAATATTGGAACAGTTATTAGTCTTTTAAAATTAGATCAAGTACCTATTTATCAACTCATCGAATAGCATTGTTTAATTTAAAAGAATTTCAAAACTGAGATGCATTATGTATTTATGCTTATCATTAGTATACTTTTTAGTTAATTCTCGTGTAAGATAGTCTCACATCGTCAGGCGATTAGTTTATATAAAAACACTCATTTATTAATTAATAGTAATAAATGTGGTTATCTTATACAGAAAAACCGTCTTATATGTAAGATCGTCTTATTAAAGAATTTACGCAAATTTTTTATTGAGAAAAGTTGCAGGCAGGGTAGAAATTAAAGAGTCAAACAGATATACTAATTTATTAACACAGAAACATACTTTTACCTAGAATATAATTGAACCTATAACATGGCTTAGATAGTTTTAACTTATAGATTTGGTGTATGGCCAATTGATTTATCTTGAGGTGCCTTAGTGGAGTACGCGCGTATTTGATCCTACTTAATTAGTTAATCCATTTTTAATGTGCAAATCATTTTCATCAAATTAGGAAATAATTAGGTCAAATAATAGATGGAGACATCGGAGTTGTACATGCAAATTTGTCTTTCTCTTTAATCGTGCCTTCGTACACAAATTTTTTGTTCAAACAAAAAAAATATCCGTTTTAAGCTTATAACGAAGCAAATAATATATTTGAGATTAAAATAGAATGTCTATTTTTTTTTTGTGTTTGTATATCAATCGGTGCAGTCTATCTTGATTCGAGAAGGGTAAGACTACTAGCTAGGTCAGTCTCCCTCATGCATTTTAATACACTATTGCATTATCGAGGCTCAATTCAAGACTTTTTGTTAAGTTAAAACCAACCTTTTAAGTTGATCTAAGTGCACTAGCATGGTAGAATGCATAAATATTAGCAAAATAATTGGTATGTTTATGCAAGTGAAATATTATTTGACTCTCTAATTCTAAGACGGATATAACCGTTTTAAGAGAGGCTAATGGTTAATCGTATGTGAAATAACATGGCGTACAAGGTTACGACCAATTTTGAGTTTGACCCTGCATGTTTCAACCATGCTTGTAATAATTTTAAGACTTGTTGATTTTTTTATTTTATTTTTCAAACATTTTAATTTGTACAAGTATTAATCTTAAATCTTCAAAAAACTCTACCTAAATTGTTGAATTTTTGTTACCGCGTATTATAAGATGTGGTCTTATGTACGTTCTTAACAAATCTCGTATATTTTACTAAATTACTTTTTCTATTTACATCAATTGTTTATTTTATTAAAAGTTTCTTTGAAAAAAAGAAAAAGGTAAAGGTAAAAATTAAGTGGGGACTAAATTAAAATAAACGTAAGATATTATGAGCTAATACATCACTTGAACTAATTTGCTTAGCTACTAACACTAGCACAGTCCTACCTACAGATATGATACATTATTGATACATTTGATAATCTCCTTTTCTTCTACGGATTTATTTTGTTCCATTATTATTAGAAAAATAGTTATGGATTTCATCCGTTACAATCATTTGTTTGTTTACCTTTGATTAAATTCTCTCTCACAAAATAGATGTACATCATAACTATGGAATACATACAACAAATAATTGATTTTATGTGAAATTAAAAAAAGAAAAAAAAGTTAATTCTTATGTATTATTAGCCACGTTTTTATTGGCGGTCGTATTATAATTCTTGTATAACTGCATGCCTTTTCCCATATTTTTTTTAGAACGGAGTTGTTTAGTGTATGTGAACAACAAATATTCAAACAATCAATCAGGTGTAGGGTACTTTCTACTCTTACTATTTAAAAAAATAAAAAAAAATAAAAGATTAAACGTCCCCACTATTATACTAGTTATCAGATAGATTATTATTTACATACACCCATTTTCTTCCTATTTCAAACCCATATCTCCCATATTTACCAAAAATTATGCATAAAATTTCATTTTCCATCAAACTTATTGGTTTTGTAATGTTAAATTTTTGTTTTGATTGATTATTTTCAAAAACATATCATGTAAGTGTTGAATTATATCAAACTTTTTTTGTTAGATCTTTGATTTCAGGTGTATAAGTATTTATCATATGGAACTATTATATTCACTTTTAATTTAGAGAACATGGTAATTTAGTTTGATTGAATATATTTTCTCCAGCATGATATTCATCATATATCATTGTTATATTCACTTTGAATTTAGTGAATATGATAGTGTAATTTGACAAATATGTATTACGTAGTGTGAAATTCACTATATGACATTATTATATTCATTTTTGGTTTGGTGAATATGATAGAGTAATTTGATGAATATGAGTTATGTAATATATTCATCATAGAACACTATCGATCATATTCACTTCGAGTTTAGTGAATTTGGTGGTTTAGTTTGGTGATTTTGAACTATATACTTGAAAATTTTGATTATAAATTGATGAAAATTATGGATTTGATAAATTTGATGTAGTAGGTAGTTATTTTAAAGTTGTTGTATTGAGGAATTTGAAATAAGAAAAAAAAATACTACTGAATGATGTAGTGAGTAGTTATTTTTTTTATTTTTTATTTTTAGTTTATTATAACTCCCATTTTTAGTTTATTATAACTCTCAATGGGAGTATATTACTCGGATACTCCCTACTCTTGGGAGTAGGATATAATTTACCTTCAACCAATCGTCAGTACTCAAATTATCCGCGTATTTGTATGTTATTCTGCTATACAGAATGTTTTTTCCTTTTTAAAAAAATAAAAATAAATAAGTCATTACTTTAAATTTTTACCAAAATACATTAGTCCAAAAATTATAGAAATGATATCATTAAGTTTCTTAGAAAAGAGTCTTTATATAAATTAATACATTACATTATTTTAAAAGATGTTAAAACTTAAAAGAAGAAGAAAGTGTTTAATTACCAAAATACATTAATCCAAAAACTACTACGACAGTACGACACCAACCAAAAAAATAAAAGGTAATGGAGGTCAGACCTTTTTTTTTACTAATAGACATTAGAATTTATTCTGATGTTAAGTTGGGTTATGTATGTCTGTTTTAAAATCAATAGACATATCACGTATATAATTTGTTGTTTTATTTTCAATGGGTTAATTAGGCCTCGTTTGGTTGCCCTTTCAATTCATGGGAAAATTAAAATCCCATGAATTGGAAAAGGGGGAGGATGTTTGGTTGCCATTTTTTTTGCAAAATGTAGGCATTCAATTCTCCTAGGAATTTTGAATGCCTACATAATGGCGGAATTGAACTACCTAGTCCCTCCTAGGTAGTTCACAACTCCTGTGGAATTCAACTCCCACATGCGCAACCAAACGACTTTCCCAAATTCATGTGAATTTGTATACAGGAATACAATTCACGTGAATTGGAAATTCCGGTGTTAGTTGAATTGCTTGATGAACCAAACGAGACCTTAATGTATCATGTGTTTCCAAATAATTGGTCACTTGGTATTAGAAATGGCCATCAGCACGGGCTGACCCGGCCCAGTCCAGTCCGCCCGATTTAGCCTCCTAGCAAACAGCCCGACCCGACTTGACTAGACCCGCCCCCAGCCCGCCCCCCCTGGCCCGGACCAGACACAATCCCAGCCCGGCCAAGCCCGCCCTCCCCCTGGTCTGGCCTGGGTCTGACCAGAAAAGCTCGGCCCGCCCGAGCCCACCTCTACTTGGTATAAGATTGATCTGAGTATACTTGTTGAATAAAGAAGTTGTTCTATACTTCTATTTTATCGTGCTTATTATTATCACATTTTTTATTAGACATGTATGATTGTATGTAAACTAGTGCATGCATGGCGAACACTAAACAGATAAACTATTTAGTGCTGAAACATGCGTAACTTTTTCCAAAAATTGAAACTAGAACATTTGCTTAGTTATAACTTGTAAATTAAGACCATAACCATAATTAGGTTTGTCATTGTCATGAGGTACGTATTTATCAAGTTATCCAATAATATATTTAAAAGATTCTCAAAACTGAGATGCGTATTGTGCTTCGTTCTCATATCATCTTTTGTTCAAAGTAGTTTGTTTGTGTTTTTCCCAACTGTTTTCACGCGGTCTACATACAAAGCAACTCTTTGATCACTACTATATATTTCTTTTTTTTCGAAAATAATATTTTGTGAAACATTATTCGTAAATACAAATATTTTTGTTCCAATACATACGGGTGAAATAATAGAGGGAGTATTTACATGCACAATTGCACATTTGCCACTCTCGTGGATCGCATGAGAAACAACATTGCATACAAGATTACTGCCAATTTTGAGTTTGATCGTGCATGTTTCAATCAATTACGTACAACTAAGAATTTTAGAACAAGTTGACCTTTAATTATTCAAAATTTTGGTACAAGTATTAATTTTGAAGCTTCAAAAACTCTGCCTAAATTGTTGAATATTTGTTACCTCGT
>VHZZ01005898.1:20134-37536 GCA_009801015.1 Silene noctiflora
TGATGTGCATTATTGTTACATCAGTTGTTTCGAAAATCCGATGTCCATCAACTGATGTCCATGACCGTTTTTGTAGTAGTGGTACTACATTGAAGATGAGTACAGCTTTCATCGTGCGATAGATGGGCAGACGGAGAGAAAAATTAAGACGTTGGAGGACATGTTGAGGGCATGCGTGATGGAGTTCGGTGGAAGTTGGGAAGATAGGTTGGATCTGATCGAGTTTTACTATAATAACAGCTACCATACGAGTATTGGGATTGCTCCTTTTCAGGCTTTGTATGGGAGGCGGTGTAGGAGTCCGATTTTTGAGGATGATAGCGCAAAGGCAGTGGTTTTAGGACCATAGATGGTACAGGACATGATTGAACAAGTAAAGCTAATTCGGCAAAAGATGAAGGCGGCTCAGGATCGATAAAAGAGTTATGCGTACTTACATCGTCATGACATTGAGTTCCAAGTTAGGGACAAGGTTCTTTTGATGGTGTCACCTATGCGTGGGGTGATGCAATTTGCTAAGAAAGGGAAGCTAAGCCAGAATTTCATTGGCCCTTATGAGATTCTGAATCGTGTTGGTGAAGTTGCATTATATCGATTAGTCTTACCACCAGCTTTGGACCGCGTACACAATGTTTTCCATATGTCTCAACTACAGAAGTATGTGAGTGATCCTTCTCATGTGCTAGCAGTTGAGAAGATTGAGTTGGATGAGTCTTTATCATATGTTGAGGTGCCTAAGAAAATCTTGGATCGCAAAGTTTGCAAGACTAGGAAAGGGGAGACGGTGTTGCTAAAAGTGTTGTGGTCTAATCACGACATTGAAGAACCGACTTGGGAGGCGGAAGAGGCCACGAAGGAGCGCTACCCTCATCTTTTTGAGCAGGTATGTTTGGTTACAGTGACGTAACCTTGTTTCTTTAAGGGGTAGGAGATGATCGCATAAGTTTTGTTACATTTTTGGTCAGTTTTGAGTCAATTTTTCGGTATGTGTCGAGTTATGTTCTGAGTTTTATGTTGGGTTGTAGTTGTTTCGTTGCGTTGTATCGAGTATGGTGAGTTTTATTTTCGGTATGGGTTTGAAACTTCGGGGACGAAGTTCATTTTTAAGGAGGGAAGACTGTAATATCTCAGGTATTTTAGTCTTTGGGTACACTATCGAGTAGAGGGTACTCTATCGAGTAAGTTATAATCAGAGTCTGGAAGAGTTCTTGTTCCTTATATACTCGACAAAGTTGGGGAAACTCGATCGAGTAGGCGGTACTCGATCGAGTACGTTAGTTACTCAATCGAGTGCCTATGCTTTTACGGGTTTTGCGTCCGGTTTGATTTTAAAGAAATGAGAGGTTTTGTTTTATAATATATCGACAGTCTTTCTTAAACATACATTTTTACAACTTTCACAAAGAGAACTCAAGCAACGTAGATCCTCTTTTCTCTTTACTATCAAATCAAGGTCTTAAGTTCATAACTTTTGGAGCTTTTCGTATCGTTGCGTTCGTCATCGTTTGGGTAAGATCAGTATGTTGTTTTTTTGTCGGTTCTTTAGTTTTTGTCTAAACCCTAACTTGAGTAATTAGGGGTTTTGTGGTTAATTGTTGCGTAGATCGTAATTGCATGTTTATTGTATAGGAGGTGGCTTCTTAGAGGAGGCTTTTTTATCATTCTCGTGCTTGTGTAGTGATTTCCGTTTCAGGTAGGACTTCCCTACTCGGTTACTGTCTAAATAATTTAAGATGATGTGATGGCATGATTTTATCGTGAATATGATTACATTCTTGGAATTTGCACGGTTATTAGTTTATGGTTGTTGTATTATTGTATATGGTTCGCGAGGTGCGCCCTCGACTGAGTGGAGTCATTTGCGGGAATGGCTTCACGCCCTTGTTCGCCCCTTGTGGTTGCCGTCACAAGGGGATGTGCACATTAATGATCATTGGTTTATTCGCTCTATGGTTTTGAGCGGGGCTTAGGTGGTAAGGTTGTGGTCCCCACTAGCAGAGTGGATTACCTGTTGCGATGAGTAATCTGGCAGGATTACACATTTAATGTGTAGTCAGGTGATTGGTGTGGTGAGGAGATTGGGTATGTGATGTTATTGATTGTGTATTACTCTCATCTTGTTTATTCAGTAACTGACCTCGTTTATGTGTTTTGAAAACGGTGGTGATCCATTTGGGGATGGTAAGTAGTTGATTAGCAGGTATGCTTTGGGATAGCTCGCGAGGCTCGACGGGATGGAGTCATCACGTAATCTGTTTAGCTAGTTTTCTGCGGTAGTTCTACAACCGTTTTGTTTTCAGTAGTATTGCTTTGAGATGGTTTTATCGTACTTTTGGAGTTTTGGTTTTGAATTGTATGACTTTAATAATTACACTTTTAAGTATATTTCTTTATGGTCTCTTTTGATATACTGTACCTCGGGCAACCGAGATGATAGCATCTCGATATGCTAGGGTGGTCTTGGTAAGACACCTTGGTATATGAGGGTGTTACAGAAAATGAAAGAGACTTTAACAATAAGTAATCTAAAGATTCAAACTTTACTAGAAGAACTAAACTCAAAAGCATGAACAAGTGAACAAGAGGGAGGATTACTCTATACTAACAACAAACAAGACAAATTCCAACAATTAAACTAATTGGTGAAACTAAAATGAAAGACAATTGAAAACAAATGAACAAGGAAAAAAGATTATACCAACTAGATGTAAAGAAGGAAACTTGGATTGAATAAGAATGGAGGAAATCTTCAATCTTATACAACCCAATGTTTAGATCTAGGAATAAGGTAATAATTGAAAGATACTAGCTAAAATCAACCTAAACCCTAAAATCACGGAATTAAACCTTCTCAAATCAACCCAAACCCTAAAATCACGAAAACTTAAATTTCTCACCCTAAATCCATCCAAATCTCACTCTTTCCTATTTCATAAAGGTACTAATATTTTCAAGTTTTTAACTATAAATCTTTCTTTAATTGAGTTGATAGGTTATTTAGTGTATCAATTACCATTGTTGATTGTAATTATTGTTTGTTTAATTTAGTAGATTGTAGTTAGTTAAATAGTATATTTGTATTAATCGAGATTAATAATTGCCTATTGACTTGTTAATGAAATGATAAAATTGTTTTTGGTTTAAATGAGCGCACTATGTCGCGGGTGAGAGTCGAACCTTGAACTTTATGGTTGGAGTAAAAGAGTCGTTACCATTTAAACTAACTTTTGTTGAAGATTGTGAAAATGTAGTTTATAAAAGTGGTTGTGAAAGTTTTGTTATTATCAATAGTAGTATAACTTTAAGTGAACTAAAAGTGAAATATATGTAGCTATAGAGGTTTGTAGCCCTAAATTTGAGCTAATTTCGAGGTAAAAATCTCATGTGTGAGAGGTTACAAAGTGTTATTGTATAATGATCATGCTATGAGGGCTTTGTGGATAAGTGTGTCAGTCGAAAGCTACTTCTATGGATTTTTTTCTTGAATGAACACCCATTAAACCATCAAATGAAATACTTTAACCCTGTTTACACCCTTCTAATTTATCATTCACAAACGTGTTAAGTCAAATTGAGAATCTTAATCGGTGTATGTCACTGGGGCCAAATAAGTGAACAAATCGAAGAAGCGTTACGTATACCTTGGAATGTTTGAGAGTTCTTCAGGTAATGGGTTTTATCGACGACGACATTATACAAGTACTGTTGTATTTTATCCTACAAAGTTTAGAAGTATATGACGCAAGTCATACGCTAATCGTGACATCATGTTTAAGGTACTACGTAGGGTTTCTTCCAAATATGAAGAAGCTGGTAAAAGGCCTAAAACATTCTCTTTTGGCATACTTGATGTACCTGGACCAGAGCTAAGATAAACCCGTATCGTGGGGCCCTACTACTTTACCTACAGCCAACGCGTTGCTTACACATTTCTAATTGAAACAAAATAAAACAGTAACATGACTTATGTTTTTGATGGTGGAGGTGGCAAAGCTATGGTCTGGTTATGAATCAGGTTAAAGAAAGACTATATTTGGTTTGGCTCTTGCTTTGTTAGTATCAATTTTGAGAAAGCTTAGGTTTGTGTAGGATTATCATTAGGTCTAGCCATCATTTGGTGACAGTTCGAGTCTATTTTCAGGTCAAGTTATTAATATTTATTTAATATATGTTGTCAAGTTTGGTCTGACTGTAAAATTAGTATAAGAATTGCATTGCTTATATTGAACAAGAGTAGAGGTATATATACATGAGACGATGCTAGCTAGAAACCCTAAATTACAAATATTACAATAATTACGAGATAATATACAATCTTAACTAATGGGGAAACAAATAACTAATTACAAGATATGGCGATAATAAGAACGTAATCAAAGATTACGTCTTATCTTCAATATGCTCCCGCAAGACGGACGTTCCAAAGGAAAGACCGATCTTGTGCAAAATAGGATACAGAACGGGGCGAGCAAGAGGCTTGGTCAAAGCATCAGCTAGCTGATCATTGGAGGAAATATGTTGCACACGTAGAAGCCCTTTTGTAACCTGTTCACGAACAAAATGAAAAGCAAGGGCTACATGCTTCATCCGGGAATGAAACACGGGATTAGCCGAGTAATTTGTTGTACCCAAGTTATCAAAATAGATAGCCGGAGGTGCAGTGACATGAAATGCCAGCTCGACAAAAGAGAACATAACCACATGACCTCAGAAGTGGTTGCAGCAATGGCACGAAACTCGGCCTCAGTTGAAGAAAGAGCAATAGCTCGTTGCTTTTTGGAGGACCAGGAGATCGGGTTTCGACCAAGATACACAATATAGTCAGTGGTGGAGATGTAATCGTCCTTGTCACCGGCCCAGTCAGCATCACAAAATGCATGTAATGACAAAGGAGTGTCACGATGAAGGTTTTTGCCGACAGTGAGCGAGCCCTTGAGATAACGCAGAAGTCGTTTCAAGGCTAACCAATGGGACTCTTGAGGGTCCTGCAAAAACTGGGCAAGTTTGTTTACGGCAAAGGCAATGTCGGTTCGGGTGAGGGATAAATAGAGTAAGCTGTCAACCGTGGCACGGTAGTTAGAGGGGTTGGGAATAGGGGTACCGGCCGTGTGAGTGAGAGGTGGATAGGGACTCATGGGGGTGGTGGTGGGTTTGCAATCTAGTATATTGGTTCGAGTGAGAATGTCATGTATATATTTGGTTTGGGTAAGTCGGAGACCAGTGGGAGTAGGGGCAACTTCAATACCATAGAAGTATGACGGAAATCCCAAATCCTTGAGAGAAAAGCGACTGGAAAAAGGACGAGAAGAAGTGATCGAGGTGAGGGGATTGGGGTCCAGTGACGATGATGTCATCGAAATAGACAAGGAGGTAAATGGTGACGGAGTTTTTAATATAAAGAAAGAGGGAGGGGTCAGAAAGAGATTGAGTAAAGCCATAGGAAAGTAAATAATTTTTCAATTCATTGTACCAAGCGCGGGGAGCTTGTTTGAGACCGTATATTGCTTTAGATAATTTGCAAACATGACGGGGAAAGGAGGAATGAACAAAGCCAGAGGGTTGAGACATGTAGACAGTTTCAGTTAACGTACCTTGGAGGAAAGCATTATTGATGTCGAGTTGCTTGAGGGACCAACCAAGAGCGAGTGCTAGCGAGAGAATGAGGCGCACCATGACGGGTTTAACAACGAGGCTGAATGTCTCAGAATAGTCAACACCCGGCCTTTGATGGAAACCCTTAGCGACAAGACGAGCCTTGTATTTGTGAATGGTGTTGTCCGAGTTGTATTTGACCCGAAAAACCCATTTACAACCCACGACATTGTAAGAAGGGTCGGGGGGGGGGGGACTAGGGACCAGGTCTTATTGGAGAGAAGAGCGAAGAACTCGTCAGCCATGGCGGATTGCCAGTGAGGGTCGGAGAGGGCTGATTTCAGGGTGACGGGAAGAGGGGAGGTGGGGGAAATGTGAGCCAACTTAGCGTATTTAGGATTTGGAACTCTGATGTTGTTCATCAAACGGGTAGTGGCACGTGGGGGAGGGAGAGGATTAGTAGTGGGAGGAGAAGGAGGCTGGGTAGCAGGAGGGGGGAAGGGGAGGGGTATGACTCCGGTGTGAAAGTAGGGGAGGCAGGAGGTGTGGAAGGTGGTGTGTGGGGAGGTGTATCATGGTCCGTAGGAGGGGGAAGGGTAGGGGCAGGGATGGGGAAAGAATGAGGATGGACATGGAGCACCATTGAGTTGGTGAGCATGTCAGGGAAGCAGCGGAGGTGGGACATAGGGTAGGATAGGGAAAGGAGGAGTCGACGAATTTAACATGACGCGATGTATATAACTTGTTGGTGGTGGGATCAACTCAATAGTAAGCACTTTGGGTAGAGGAATACCCAACAAGGGCACAGGGGATAGATTTAGGGTCAAGTCTATGCTTGGTGTAGAGGCGGACCTAGGGGTAACATTGGCACCCAAAGCTTCGCAACTTGGTGTAATTGGGGGAGACACCAAATAGTTTAAGGTACGGTGAAATATTCTTGAGGGTAGGGGCAGGCATATGATTAATAAGGTAGACGGCGGTGTCAAATGCATAAGACCAGTAGGTGGTGGGGAGGAAGGCATGAGTAAGCAGAGAGAGGCTCGTTTCAACAATGTGACGATGACGTCTCTCAGTTATGCCATTGTGTTCGGGGGTGTGAGGAGGGGAGGTTAGATGGGTGATACCTTCATTAGTGATGGTGGGTGTAAGTTTTAAGTATTCCCCACCATTATCAGAGAAGAGTTGGATAATGGATCGATTAATTTTTTTTTCAATGAGAGCACGAAAGCGAGCAAAAACGTGACATGTATTCGACTTTTTCTTGAGCGGATATAACCAAGTATAGCGCGTAAAATGATCGAAAAAAACTACATAATATTTTTAGCCATAAATCGAGTGTATGGGTGAGGTCCAAACATCAGAAAATAAAAGTTTGAGAGGGTGATCGAGACGAGTTCAGTGAAGATTGAGAAAAAGAAAGTTTGTGACTTTTATTAATTGAGCATGCATTACAATTAGAAAGGGAATGACTCGTTAAATGTAAATTAGCTAAGTTACTAATGGATTCTAGGATAGTAGCGGCCGGATGACCGAGCCTATGATGCCACACGGAGTCAGCAGAGGAGTGCAGGAGGTGAGCAAAAGGAGAACACGGAGCGCACCATTCGTAGAGAACATTCCTAAGATGGCCTTGAAGCAGCACTCGTCCCGTCGATTGGTTCGACAAGAAACAAGAAGAGGAGGTAAAGTTAGCAACTGCATTGTTATCGACACAAAATTGGGAGATAGACAGAATATTTTTCGAGATGGAAGGATCATGTAACACATTAGTAAACTTAATATGAGAGGGAGAGAAGAGGATAGTGAAAGAACCAATGTTTGCGATATGAAGAGGAGAGCCATCGCCAATCAAGAGTTCGTCATTTCCGTCATACGTGGCATGAAGTGAAAGATTGTTAAGGTCATGGGTGATGTGGTGGGTAGCACCACTATCAATAATCCATTCAGAGGAAGGAGCTGGGATTACGGAAGCCGTGTTGGCACGAGGGGGATAGCGACGGGTCTGGGCAGAGGAGGAGCGTGGCGGAACAGTGATGTTAGGGTACATAGACTTGAAAACAGGGCAGTTTTTGAGGTAGTGAGCCGACACATGACACCATTGACACTTCCCTTTAAAGGGAGCAGCAGTGGATTCAGTGGAGGTAGGGGCAACGGTGGGAGAAGAGGGTAAGGGAAGGATGCCATGGGAGGTTAAGGAGGAAGGACGGTTGTTGTAGTAGCGGTTTTTGTTGTTGTGGTAGGCGACATGAGCAGAGGCAGGGGAGTGAGGGGAGGGGTGAGATGTGGTATGTTTGAGAGAGAGGTCAAATTGCAGGAGCTTCTCATGGAGGGCTTCAAACGAAATCGGAGTATCATGATTTCTGACAGCCACTATGAGAGAGCGATAGGTCTCAAAGTCGAGCCCATGGAGCACCTTAGAAACGACATCTTCGTTGTCCATGGTCTTTCCGAGTCCAGGAAGTTCATCAACACAGGAGCGAATTGCTTGCATATAATCAGTAGCAGATAAATTGGTCTTGGATATCGACTCGAGGCGATCCTTAATTTGAAGAATATGACCACGAGACGAGTTTTCATAGGTGGACTTGAGAGTAGTCCAGATCTCGGCAGAGGTCGTGGCATCGAGGAGTAGATTGGTGATGCTAGAGGAGATAGTTCCGCAAAGTGCACCACTCAGAAGCTTGTCTTGACGGAGCCGGGTAAAGTGAGCCGGATTCGAGACATCAACAAACTTATCGTCCTTGATGGTTTTGGGTGGACACGGATGGGTTCCATCCAAGAATTTGATGAGGTCATAGCCTATGAGCAAATCTTCAATTTGACGAGATCAGGCACGGTACGTTGAGGGTGAAAGCTCAATAACATTGGCAAAGTTGACAGAAAGATGAGATTTTTGGGATCGGCAGGGTTCGGCAATACTTGTGCTTGGCCTGCCATGGAGGAAATTTTCTTGAAGGGGGAGGAGGGAAGGAAGAAGAAAGGACCGTATAGGCTCTTTATACCATGTAAAATTAGTATAAGAATTGCATTGCTTATATTGAACAAGAGTAGAGGTATATATACATGAGACGATGCTAGCTAGAAACCCTAAATTACAAAGATTACAATAATTACGAGATAATATACAATCTTAACTAATGGGAAACAAATAACTAATTACAAGATATGGCGATAATAAGAGCGTAATCAAAAATTACGTCTTATCTTCAGTCTTATCTTCAATATGCATGTAATTAATCATGATGAAATGGTACCACTATGTATAAGCAATAACGAGTTCATTTTGTTTTCCGATCGTCCTTTGCAAATATTTAAGACATCGTAGTGGTCAGTCTGACGGTGCCACATACAATAACATAATCAAAGTATCCGATTACATTGATTTAAAAAAAAAATGTATCCTCTTACATCATCATTGAAGAAGGGCAGGAAGCAGGAACAAAATCTGCTAAATTGAGCCAATTTCTTAGCAACAATCTACTCTACAAGTCCATATATTAATAGTAAATTCACCTCAATTTAGCACTTGTTCCTGCACCTACTACAAAGGACATCAACAATATACCTAAAAATTTAAAGTAATACAATATAACGTCACCATAGTATTTCAAAGACTTCTGCCTATAACGGAGTAACAATGACAGAAATCCAAGAGCGGCAATTTCTGGAGTAGTATTTTTCTATTATTGTTGAATGAAAAGTTATTGGTTTTTTAAGAGTTTGTTAAACTTTCTTTACGTTTTAATTGCTTTGCTTTCTACCTAAATGTTGTTCCTCCGAATGTTGGTGTCCAGAAGTCCACTGGGGTCTCTTGTGTAACGGGATAAGTGCTTGATATTGGCACTACACATAGTCCTCGGCTTCGAAGATCTTGCTTTGTTTCATCTTTGTTGCATATTTTAACCGAAACCTGAAAAAATAACGCGTCCATAAAATGTTTGATAATACTGAGCATTAAGTTACACTTATAGCTGCCATTAATCTTACAAAGAAAACATTTTAGTTTTATATTTTGGCCACAAAAGCCCTTACACATACATTAATCTATTATTTATCGTAGATATCATTAAGTTATATACTCCGTATGTTACCTGCAGTTGGTGTTGGACGCCAGCTCCATCTTTCAAATATGGAGTAGTTAGTACCTGAAATAATAAGAATAATATTAGGCAAATAAATAATCATGTATCAACAAACAATCTGTAACAAAGTTTTGTATTTTTAATTATCATTAGTACCGGTTGTTTACTTAATTAATTTGCTTAATCAATGGTAATAATGGTACTCGATTATACACGACATATACTTACATGAACTTGATCGTGAAGAAACTTGATGTATTCGATGGCTTCATGTAAGACTGATGCAGTATCGGTCTGAGATACAAGAACATTATATAAAAATTACATTAATATTTGCCCTAATTATGGGATTCATAAACATTACTTGTAAGAGATTGTGCTAGACAACTACTAAGTTGATTATTATATAAAACGGTTTTATGTAGACTGAATTATTGAAAATCAACCGCAATAAAACGGCATTTTACTTTAGAACAATATATAAGGGTTTTACGCAAGAATATGCGTAATTGTCCCAACAGAAAGGAAAAGCTTGTAAAGTTTGTATACCTTCCCAAAAGGTGAAACTAGTTGCTGAAGAGCAGTTATACGGTCTCCCAACTTCTCTTTGCGAACCTAGTCATCACAACAAAAACCAACTCTCATCATCCTCAAATCAACTAATCATCCCATAATGAAATGTATATAAGATATAAAAAATTCAATTTGATTCATAATTAATGGAAGAAGATTTATGATAAGGTGCTATTAAATTAGTTACCACCAAAATCGCATCTAATTTTATACTACCCGTCTCAAATTCACTGTTCCTATCGCTCTTATGATGATCAACTTTAACTGTTAATTTTACTAAATACTCCGTATATATAAGTAAATGTATATAATGTAAAATTTGAAATGTGCGAGTTATCAAATAATTATGTTTATATTATTATTATTATTAAAATTTCGTATAGGTATTGTCCATTATAAAAAAAATTGAAGTGAAAGTTGACGTCATTTTACCGGTGAAGTTAAAACAAGACAATATAAGCTAAAACGAGAGAGCACTTAATTTAAACCATCCCTACTAAGTGAATGTATATTTGTACCTTAAATGTTGGTAATGAAGAAGGGGTTTCAATCCTTGGCCTCTTAGCTGCTGGTTGCTCATTGTTGTTCATATTTTTCTTCGTCTCTTGTACAACTTCTTGGTTTAACTGCATGAATTTTCAAGACTTTGATGAGCTCTAAATCACTTCATAGTACAATTACTTTCAAGTTGTAATTAAGACGGCGACTATTAGATAGCTTAGCTGATAAAGTCATTAAGTAGTGCCACAAATAATGATCAACTTTAGTTCGAAACCTAACAACCACATCTATCTTCACGTAGTTGTGAACTCCTTAAAATATTTCCCTAACTATGTAGGCACCTAAGAGTTTAGGTGACTTCAATATTATAATTTTCATACAAAAAAAAAGGAACATATACCATATACGTGATCAAGGCAGATATACTTACCATGGTAGCTTGACTACTTGATATTTTATGTGATTTTTGGTAGAGTGAAGATGCTTTAGATCGCGACTGCAAAGAATTCAACAAGCTAGCCCGAATGTTACTTAGAACAATCTCATCGTTGTTGACCACCATATTTACCCCTCCATTGAACAACTGGTCACTTTGTACCAATTCTAAGGGTGACGGCGGAGTAAGTGGAGAACTCGATTTAGGCCACAAACAAGGCGGCGACATCAACTCACGACTATAGTCATTAGTTGTGTTGCTTGTTAATTGAGCTTGATCATCGAAATCTTCAAACAAGGTCTGGATCAAATAAGATGTCGTAGAACTCATCGGAAAACCCGTGTTTAGGCCAGCTTCAGTTGTGATTGTACTTGAATCTCCTGAATTATTGCTAGATGTGGTCATGGTTGTGGGTGGTGATCCATCTTGGCTTAGGAAATTGCTTGAATTATTCATAATGGTTGATGTACTTTGTCCTAGCTCATAACTTAGTCTTGTACTTGGAATATCTTGTAATACTGAATCAAAGTTTTCATTTATTCCATGTTTGCAACTGCAAAACACAATTTACATTTTATATAAGTAATAATAATGATGAATCATTATATATTTTTTTTTGTTGCTAACGGGATTTGAAAACAGGTCATAAGTACCCTCGTGACTTACCGGCTATATCAGCTGACATCTGTTTTCTATACATACATGTAACATTGTAGTTTAAACATAACACAAGCATGTTATATTATAAGCAAGTGGTACTGAAATTGAGTATCAACGAATAATAAGTACAAATAATGTAAAGTTGTAGACAAAAAATGACTTACAATTGATTTTGTTGATTCCAATCAATGGTGGGTGAAGGGGCAAAACCCATGACATCAAGGGTTGAATCAAAATTAGTTGAAGAAACTAACGAGTTATTATCATATACTTGATCAGTAGGCATGCTCTTCAATTCTTGATGTGGCCATCCAAAGTTTCCCATATCGTAACCGCCACCTAGTTGAGCCACCGAGCATGGCGACGTGAAGCTAGCACCACCACCACCAGAAAAGAGATTAGGATTCCACCATGTGCCACCGCAAACTCCACCTTGAAACTCTTCTGCCATATTCAATAAATTATCGATGACTTTATCTATTGAGCTAGCGTACCTCAATAATTAGGTGTTTTTTTTCCTCCACCTCTTTAGTTTGATTTATGCCTAAAAGCTTTTATATTGATACTAGACAAGTGTTATGTATATATAGGATTATAGGGCGGTCTATATGTGGAGGGCAAATTCCAAAATGTGGTTGACATTTTGAGAAAATAATAATAATTAAATTACGTAAGGGTAGCTTTCATCTAGTAGAAAACAATTGTGATCTAATCTCTACTTTATGAGTGGAAACATTTTTTAATTGCTGGTTCTTTAAATATTTAATTTATTATATTATTTGTTCCAAATTTGAGTATTTTCAAAGGAATAGGCATATTTTAATTATAAGAACAAGATATGGTTTGGTATGGATTATTAAAATAAGAAATGCAAATGATATGTTGTTGGATGTATGTCATTACGTCGCCACATCACTGTTTGTGACTTGTATTGATCACCAGTCCACTACTTTAATTTGTTTAGTTTCTTCTTTTCTGATTTTTAATTTATTTAAATGATCGAGTCTATCAAAAAAGAAAAATTGATCATTTTAATAGACTAAAATGATCGAGTAATCAATACACTCAATATCATATTGAACTATTGATAACAACAATATTAATTATTTCGAGTTTTATAAATATTTCATTTTGATTCACTCATTTCGATTACGTACAAACGGTATATATTCACCACGTTCAAACTTAAAAGTTAAGTTTTATTTTTCGATTTATATTCATAGATTTTTGCACCTTGACCTTCGGCCAGGCATTATGCCCTTGTCGAATCGGCCTAAAATGTCGCTTCCGAAGTTATTACACCTCTTTTCAAACATTAATTTGTAGTACCATCTAGTTATGTATGAAATTTACATTGATGGAGGGAGTATGTATTGTACTCCGTATTATATCGCACTCTTACACAAGACGGTCAATCATTTGTAACGAATCATTTTTCGCTTCTGTAATTATTTTATATTTTTATAGCGTAACACTATAGGTTTAGAAGGGGCATTGCCAACTAAAGAGGCATTGCAATTGTGCGTAATTAATCTAATGTTATGCTGTAATGATCTGGATAAAACTGCTTTAAAGGGAAATTATACAAACTTAAACTAACTTTAGGTTTATAACCAAGGGCCTCCACAGGTTGAATTATGAAGAAGCTTTGATTTACTATCTTAACAAAAATTAAAGGGAACTTGAGCTTACCCTCCACAATTAGGTAAGATGGGACCTCTAGCCGCCCTTTTTAGGGTTTTAATTCTCTAGTGCAATCGAGTGAGGATATGTGGATAGGATACCCATATCAAAAGTAAATATAAAGAATTTCAAGAATTTATATACTCCGTAATTATTATATGCATGTGTGTACTAATTCTTTTCCTCTCATAAATTAAAACCATATTCCTTTTTCAACATTATCAATTTATCATAATGTTATTGTTCATGTGTACTAGTTAGAAGCTATGTCAATATTTTTTTCTCCAAGTCACCACCTTCATTTCATAAATACTTTTTGTATTTGAGATTATCGAAAGGATAAGTTGAGATCGATATATTATACGGAGTATTAAGAGGGTATATGAATAATTGTCTACGTACATAACAATCACAATCTTATATATAGTGAGAACAAGAGTTAGTTCAAGTTGTAAGAGCTTTCTTACCCAAACCATAAAGTTGGGTGTTCGTTTCTCACGCGTGAGTGCGTGACATAGTGTGCTCATTTGAAAAGAAACAAAAAAAGAACAATCTTATATATAGTAATACAAAAATATGATTACTCCTCCAAACTTGTTGCGATAATCTTCATTATTTTTCTTTTTACGACTTTTTTTTTTTTTTTTAGATTTTAAAAATATTCTAATGCTGCAGATGAATAGAGAGTGTTATTCATGTAGACATTTTCTTGGATCATATGATTATATGGAGAAATAGAAAGTCAAAGTTATTATGACATTTGACTTGGAGAAGAAAGCCACCAATTGAGCAGTTAATAACGTACATGTAATAATATCCTAAACAAATTATGGAGTCAACTTGTAGTATAAGTCCATGTAGATTTTATTCAACAAGTTCCACGACAAAAAAAATTAGGCCAATACACGGGCCAATGAACAAATAATGCACAATCTTCTATATATAAAAGATAAGTCATTTAAAAGCATGTGATTGGTCACTTAATTTTAGGATTAAAAATAAAAACTATTAGCCCACTATCCCCACTACTTATAAAACTCATTTTATTTCAAGTTTAAATATAAATATAAATTCTATAAGAAAAATTAACAATAAAGTTTTTAATTTATTTATGAAATATTTTTAAAAATTTAACATACTATCTCCAAATATTCAAAAAATTATAAATTTACATGAATTGAAAAATATAATTTTTTTATTTTTAGAATAAATTCAATCAGATATAACATAACAATAATCGTTAAATAATTATAGCTTTAATTCAAGAAATTACCAAGTAATGATATTATTAGATCTACTAATTTCCAACATTTGAAGGCTTTTAGCATTTGATTTGAGACAGTATAAATTTTACCATATGAAAAAAAAGTTAAAAACATAATATTTTTAAGACTAATAAAATCGATATATATTTGCCTTTTAATTTGTATTAGTGAACCCGTGCAATTTTTGCACGGGTTTAAAACTAGTTTGTATGTTAAATGGAAGATTTAGTTCATCAATAAAAGATAAGACTTGAAGAGACACTAGTATATTGTACTCAAGAAGTCATATTAAATTAGGTTTAAGAGCTAGTTGAATTTATATGGTGTAGTTGACCCGTTCACAAACTTGTTTCGTGATATCACCCTAATGAACAACAACAACATAGGTCAATCAAAACGGCCTCATCAATCATGGTCGTCAATTTTGTCCTTCTTCTTGGTTTTCTAATTTTTTATTTATTTTTACCACAATGAACTATAATATAAAAAGAAATACTAGCATGAAGTAAATCAGATACCATAATAATTTCCTAGATCTCACATAAAAGATGAGACACTTTAATTCATACAAATACTACTTAACCTGTTACGAGGTTTATAGTCCATTACTAATGAGACGGTCTAAGTCCACAAATTTGGGTGATAGTATGATAAAAGTACATAGATACTACCATAAAATACACCAGATCAATATTAATTTCCTAGATGCCACATAGAAGATGGCACTTTATCTTAGCTTGTCATCAGCAGCTAGCATTGGATGTGAGTATGTGACCAGAAGGATATCAGCGGAGGCTTTGAAAAGTGAAGAAGCAGTCATACAAATAGGTTTAGCCGTTTAGAGTTCCCGTTGTAATTGTCGTGCGACCGAACATTAAACAAATTCCCATAGCTTATGTACCTTTGTAGAAAACTGAATAGATTGGCGCGATTTTCCAATTTTGAATATACACAAGTTATTTTTAACAGACACTATAACGGTGAGGGCAATTTATTATTTATATAGCTAGTTTGACCCCGTGCATGCATGCACGATAGATATAAAATTTTACTGTTTTAATGTATTGCTTGTAAATTTTAACTTGACAATACGATAATTTTTCACATTTCTCAACCTTATATTGTGATTTGGGATAAACAACTAAAATTGCAAAATAATCAAGAAAATTGAGTAATGTCAAAACGTGTATTTTAATGAAAATATTTTTTATCGTGAACCATATTATTATTATTTTTCTTAGATTACTTTAATAAAAAATTACTGTCACAAATCTAATAATAAAAACTTATAATTTCATTCTATGATTGTGGCTAGTGTCATCTATACAGGCGGGGTAGTCGCCTATCGATAGAATTCATTCTACTACGAGAATTTTAACTCACCTACACATATACTTAAAAGTAAATAACTATACAAATAAATAAAGAATATTAATAGAACAAGAATTGTAACTCACCAACACATATACTTAAAAATAAATAACTATACAAATAAATAAATAATAATAATAATAATAATTGCAGTGCTTATATGTTTTTTTATACTCGTACCGCCTCAGTTAATAGTTTACATTTGTTTTATTTCTCACTCAAAAATTAAAGAAAATGTAAATTATTGACTAGAATGTAGCGCGGAAGCACTACGCCCATAAGAAGGAAAAAATAGTTAGGATTTTTTTATCTTTTGTTCTTCATTCCACCGCATTTTTTTTATAATTATCTAATTCTATTCTATATATAAATAGAATATAAATAGAGATTATTCTTATTAGCATTCACCTAGATTTTACCTAAATAAACAAAGAAAATAAATTCAAATAAGGTTTTCTCAATTTTTTTATTTTTTATTTTGTGGAATTCCGTAATAGAAATTAAGGAACGCAAAAGACATAGAAGTCACTTTCCAAGTGACACTGAAGAGAGATTAGGTCATTTGTCCATCAACTACTTGTATTTTCTACTCGTCCTTATACTTAACCGAAGAATGTTCCCTCATTGTGAATTGACTGCTAAATCTGGCTGTTATACAATTGTGCTCATGTCATGCCTTCTTACTCTTCTACTTTACAGTTTACACCAATATAAACTTGCCATTGGAGTCGTTCACCTTAGTTAATTGTGTGTTGAACTTGTCTAATTCAACAATTTTTTATGTTGAACTAACCCACAAGTAAATAACACAATGAAAGTCAACCTCATAAACAAACCTGCAAAGTTTGCATATTTAAAATAAAAGATTTTGTTTTTTTGTTTTTTTTGCTAATGTATCTACCGTTCGAATGGCTCGGAGCTCTGGTAAAGGGACATAGTCAAGTACGATAATTGCTCCCGTAAAATTCTTAATTATCTAGCGAGCTTCATTTGTTGACTACTGCTCCCGTAAAATCTTTTATGCTCATTTTTTGTACTTAATTTCGATTAAATTTATTTCTATTCATAATATACTTTGGTTCTTGAAATAATTTTAAACCAGTTCAATTCATATAGTTACAGTTGAAAAGCAGTGTTTAGTTTTTATTAGGGCCGGTTGGTTAGTCTTATGTTTATGGCCCATAGTTTGTATAAATAGGCTATTGTTTAATGAGAATAACAAGACATATGAATTACACA
>VHZZ01005898.1:42056-53294 GCA_009801015.1 Silene noctiflora
TTAGTCTTATGTTTATGGCCCATAGTTTGTATAAATAGGCTATTGTTTAATGAGAATAACAAGACATATGAATTACACAATTACGTTGTTTAACAGTTTTATTAGAAGTGTCGATGCCCATACAATACATTTTTGGCATATGATTGATATTATTAAAATTATTTTTGAAGGAATTTTAGAGTCGTCTATGTAATCATTATTATTAAAATCTAGTTTTAGTCATTAATAATAAAGAAAATAATAAGAATTAATGAAACGATGATAAAAAAAACCAATTGTCGTATAGGCAGAGTATATAATTTGACGTAAAAATACGTTAAATTTCGAAAACTTTTGCGAATTTTGCCTTAAAACTAACTAATCAAAATCAAAACTCCAACTTTTATCATATCCGATAAACGATCATCAATAAAAGGGGCATAAAAAATTATATATAGAGATACGGCAAAGTGAACTTTCAATAACCTATTGAAATGTTGTTTATCTAAAAAGAATAATGAACGGAATCACAAATTCTTGTTTTAGACGAACCATTTTCATCTTTTCAAAAAATTGGGATTTTGTAACCATTTTATGGTCAAATGTAACTATAATGGTCCAGTTAGTTTTACGGCTTATAATAACTTATTTTTTCAAAAATGATCGAATTTGAATGTAAAATGATTTCGAAATCTTGTCTTGTTGGAAAAAACCAATGATATGTTTAAGGGAGAGTCACTGAAACTGAATTGGCAACATGGGTGAGATCATGTTGACGCAATAATGAGGTGAAATAGACGTAAAATAAATATATAGAGTCGGGGTTATTAGAAGAAAAAATGAATTGGGAAAGTTGAGCGTGATGGGAGGAAAGTGAATGGGAGAGATGAGAGGAATAGAGAGGAATTCCAAAAGACAGAAGGTAGTGATGATGAATTGAGAGAAAGACACACGTTGATACACACGTGATTGGATCGGAATGTCCTCGGACACTTGTGCATGTACCACCATTCTCATCATTGCTCATGGTCTCGCTTACTCCATACATCTACTGATCTACGTAGGCCAAATGGATCTAACTTGAATGCCTCAATTGAATTGATTATACTCGTATGGCTTCATAGCTTTACCTAAACTCAGAAAATAATTCGATTTCATATCATTGAATCAAAAATAGTCTTATTCAATATGATATGATGATTAATACTCGCTACAATATAAGACGTCTCATATGAAATAAAAACTTAAAATTATGCTTCAATTTGATCTAAAGTTGTTTTTTTTTTCTTTTTACTAATAAGAAAGGATAAATCCAGAGACCTAGTCCCCATACGAGCTGACAAAGACCGATAAAACAACAATACAACAAAGAACATAACCATCAACACAGAGAACCAATAACACAAGATAAAAAAATGGTGACCTTATAATCAAACACCAAGACAAAGAGTAATTCTCGGCGTCATCCGTTTCTCCTTCCATGATCTCGTCGCTTTCCAGTTATTCAACCATTCTTCTACTGTGTGAGGTAGATTTTCTTTCCACCCTTTTCACCACAACCCAACTCTCAAAAATATTTGTTATACACGGCCAATTTGGTGATTTGTTCTCAAAGATAGCTTTATTTCTCAATTCCCAAATAAGAGTAACTATAGCAATGAAAAATGCTTCCCAAAGTCGTCTTTCAAACCCAACAAAATGAGAATCACACCATACCAGAAAGTAGAGGTGACAATCGGTTCAAAGCGGGTCGGGTCATATCGGGTTCAGGTTATGTCGGGTCACTGACGGGTTCAGATCAGTTCGGTTCATGTCTGGTCATCTTCAGGTCGGGTCATCAACGGGTGGCAAGTCGGTCGGGTCATTAGCGGGTCAGTGTCGGGTCAGGTTATCGGCATATATTTTATCTTATATATTTAGTTTTAGATGTTAATTTTATGTTTAAATAATAGGTAGGTGTATTAATTGTAGTTTTAAGTGAAAATAATTAAGATGAATGTCAATTTGGTGTTATTTAAACCATTATTAAGTTAGTTCATTATCGGGTTGAGAAAATATCGGCTCACGGGTCGGTTCAAGTCGGGCTCAGGTTGGAAAAAATAAGGCTGCTATCGGTTATCGGGTCGGGTTCGGTTCACTCAATTTTCGGGTTATATCGGGTCGGGTTTTGGGTGGATCGGGTCAGCTTTTGCCAGCTCTACAAGAAAGGCATCATCAACCTTCAACGGACAAATCTATGTTGTATCCCTAGCATCACAAATACTTGTCCATAGCTGTCAAGAAAATTTGCAATGCAAAATAAGTAACCAGGAGTGTCCAACTCTTCACAACAGAAAATACATCTCATCTCTTCCCAAGTTATCTCATTCCACTTCAATATCAAAGCGTGTTGATCCAATTTAAGTGACTTGATCTAAAGTTGTCTAAGTGACGAGACATTTTTAGTATGGATTAAAAGGGTTGAATTAGTGAAGTTCAAGTGTCAAAAGCGATACTTTGTGAGTTATATCATGTAACTACCGATTACACTTGTGCTTTAGTTATTTGATAGAGTTTGTAATGGGAATTGAGAAGCCCGTGTCAAGTTGAAGTAAGAATGGCGGAACTTGATCCCAAAAATTGAAGATTAAGGTTGGGAACAATGAGGGAGAGCTTGTGGGTTGGTTTTGTGTGTCAAAGACGGAATCTAAGCTTGAGGATAGGTGGGCCCAAGAACTCATGAAGATCCCTTTAGATGCGTGCGCGAGTGTTTGTCATGTGTCGCACTAATTGGGCGCGCATACGACAAACGGGTAGATGGTAGCAACAAAATTCGCGACTGACATTCGACAGAGGCGCGACCGAAGCGCGACCAACATTTGACACTAGTTTGTGCTTTGGTCGCGTAATTTAGCCGTTATGAGGACTCTTTTGTTGCTTTATTTTACTCGGTTTGTTCCGATGGTTATTATTACTTTTAGTACTTTATTTCCTAATCTAGTTTTACCTAATTACTATATAACTTATTATTTCATGTTTTAGAAATGACTTACGCAGCTTTGAGAAAAAAACCCTATTGTTATTTTCATCAAGACTATGTGTAACTAATCGTTCATCTTGGATTCAAGCGATTGAAGCACTCTAAATACGGTTATGAGTTTGAATGTTCTAATTTCTCTTTTTGATTATTGTGAATTGCTTAGCACTTAATTATATGAATGTTGATTGGTAATTGCTAGGTGCGCAACTAGTAATCGTTTTCTTCATTCTAATGTTAGTATTGTTGATTGAATAAGATTAATTTATTGATTAACTTTACACTAGTAACAACTAGGAATTAATATTGCACGAGATACATTGATATTAGTACTTAGAAGCGATTCAAATAAATATCTGAGGTTCAACTGGATTGTATGCGCATGAAATGTTTTATAAATATTTCAATAGACTCCATGAGTATGTATAAGATGTTGTCATCCTTATCAAACATGAGAGCTTTGTCATGTAATTTATAATGGTCTGAATAAGGAGACTCTTGGTCATGTTAATTCTTTGAGTAGGGGAAATTTCATTAATGGGGTAAGCTATGAGGAAAAGTGAGAACTTTTTCAATATTTGGCTCATGACACGGAAGAATAGGAGCGATGCAATTCGCTCTTTATACAACCCCAACTCCTTTTTTTTTATACTTTGGATTGTCATGATAACTCATCTATGTCTACTGAAGATATGATTCGTGCTCTTACGACGTATACAGT
The DNA here is from genome assembly GCA_009801015.1 of Silene noctiflora. Taxonomy (NCBI): domain Eukaryota; kingdom Viridiplantae; phylum Streptophyta; class Magnoliopsida; order Caryophyllales; family Caryophyllaceae; genus Silene; species Silene noctiflora. Next base: position 45,773 of record VHZZ01005898.1, read on the forward strand.
TATCAAGCAAAATGATGTTGTCCCCCTTCAATGTAATGCATCTATATTTACCGAGGATATGATACGTGCTTTTATGTCTGACGTGGATTTTTCTTGTGCTAACGATGCTTTGAATTGTCATGATAACTCACCTATTTCTACTGAAGACATGATATATACTTATTTGGCTGATGTGAATTCTTCTTGTGCTAATGTTACTCCCTCCACATATGAGACTAACCTAGTTAGTCAAGATTTAGAGGACCAAGTTGAGCAAGTGACTAATCACTTTGATATGCGGGTGACACAATAAGAACTTGATTCTTATTATATTAAGTGGCAAGTTGAGCATGTTTATAAGTTTCATGACCCCCTCCCCTTTGAACCCGATCTAAACCACTCTTATTAAGAGAGTGATGGCGATAGTGATGATGATGGTTTTTGGGATGATGATGAGGATGAATATGGCCCGAGACATTCTTCATCCCCTTCCATTAATTTTATGCTTGTTGACTCATCTTGTACTAATCTTGAGATTACAAATGTTGCTAGTTCATTGATGCATAATGATTTGAGTAATATTTATATCTTTGATGATTCTTCAAATGTAATTGTTGAGCATGAGAACGAGGGAGTGTGTGTGAAATTTCAGGAGACTATAGTGACCAGGATAGGAAAAGAGGAAACACTTGTTTTTGATGGTGCGAAAGACGATCCACCTACGGGTATCGAGTTTATTAGCATGAATATTACTGACGATGTGGTGGAAAGTAAGGGCATACTTGATGATTTTTACATTCACAGAGAGGAACCGCCCTCAATACCTTATGAGATTCCCTCGATGTCAGTTCCCCAAAAATATTATGTCTATCCCCATCCCTTTTTTACTGTACCAATGACAAATTCATACTTCAAAGAGGAGTACTTTGACATGAAGTCATTGTTTGAACTTTGAAGGCCAAAAACATATTTATGGAATGCTTATGCCTTATTTGTTTACTTGTGGTGTCACCGGATTTGTACCTCTTATTATCACTTCTCTATTAGGTGTGCAAGTATGTTTGATCGGTTATTAAGGGGATTGAGTTGTTCTGCACCTGATTTGGAATTTCAGTTGTACTCCATTGACTCCATTGGTAAGATAAGGTAAGTATTCTTCTAAGCTTTAAGTCGGGTGGTTTACCATTCCGCGAGATGTCGAGCTATCGACGTTAAACAAAAGCGCTTCCGGGAGGCAACCCGTAGATTTGTGTGTGCTGTTTTTTCGAATAAAAAAGAAAAAAAAAAGATCGGAGAACACCTCAAGATTCATTGTTTATTTTATGGAGTGGCGTCATAAGAAGGGCGACATAAAAGGACGGTTGGTTAGGTTAGTGGTTAAGGTGAGGATAAATCGCAGTGTGATGTTGTGGGCACCTTCTTATTGCGATTTGTTAGTCTGTGGTGAGATGTTGGAGTAGAGGAGACTAGGACAGACCATTGGCTTGTCTTGTGTTAATTTCATTTGGTTATTGTTTAGGATTGGAGCGATAAGGGGCGCTAGTATTCCTTGGTGATTCGTTATTGTTCTTGTTGTGTGTTATTGAAGATGCAAATGGCTAAGTGTGGGGAAGAGATGAAACCGAGTGGTTGATAATATTGTGCGGTGTTGAGGATTGCATGGTGCATGGTTCTACTTGTGAAGTCGCTTGATTCTATTTTCCATGAGGTATTTCTCCTTTGGCTTTTATTATGTCCTATGCAACATTGAGGACAATGTTTAATTCAAGTGTGGGGAGGAGAATCGTTCCGATTGTAATCTATTGTACTTGTGTGGTGTGTTGTATTTCCGTTATAAAAAAACGAAAAAAGTTGAAAAAAAGTGAAAAAGAAAAGAAAAAGAAGAGAAAAAGTATCTCGGCTAGGTGAAAACCCGAAAGGGCGCCTAGGAAAGATTGGGATGTGGCCGAGGACGGAGTGAAAACCCGAAAGGGCGCTCCAAGTAAAAAGAAGAATTGAGTTGCGTTCCACTGACAATAGGATGTGAGGAAAAAAAATGATAAGCTAGTGTGAAAACCCGCAAGGGTAGGTGCTCTAGGCAAAATGAGAGACGTAGGCAAAAAGAACAAATTTTTGATCTCCCTTTGTTGAGTTCAAGACCGTCTTACAAGATTTTCATTGTAAGTTTCATTAGCTTTCATACACTTCTGTGGACCGGTGTTGGTATGAGCTTGTAATGATTCCGTTGAGGTTACTCGAGGACGAGTAAAGATCTAAGTGTGGGGAAGTTGATGAGATAGTTTTAGTATGGATTAAAAGGGTTGCATTGGTGAAGTTCAAGTGTCAAAAACGGTACTTTGTGAGTTATATCGTGTAACTACCGATTACACTTGTGCTTTAGTTATTTGATAGAGTTTGTAATGGGAATTGAGAAGCCGGTGTCAAGTTGAAGTAAGAATGGCGGAATTTGATCCCAAAAATTGAAGATTAAGGTTGGGAACGATGAGGGAGAGCTTGTGGGTCGGTTTTGTGTGTCAAAGACGAAATATAAGCTTGAGGATAGGTGGGCCCAAGAACTCATGAAGATCCCTTAAGATGCGTGCGCGAGTGTTTGTCATGTGTCACACTAATTGGGCGCGCATACGACAAACGGGTAGACGGTAGCAAAAAAATTCGAGACTGACATTCGACAGAGGCGCGACCGAAGCGCGACGTACATTTGATACTAGTTTGTGCTTTGGTCGCGTAATTCAGCGGTTATGAGGACTCGTTTGTTGCTTTATTTTACTCGGTTTGTTCCGATTGTTATAATTACTTTTAGTACTTTATTTCCTAATCTAGTTTTACCTAATTACTATATAACTTATTATTTCATGTTTTAGAAATGACTTACACAACTTTGAGAAAAAAACCCTATTGTTATTTTCATCAAGACTATGTGTAACTAATCTTTCATCTTGGATTCAAGCGATTGAAGCACTCTAAATACGGTTGTGAGTTTGAATGTTTTAATTTCTCTTCTTGATTATTGTGAATTGTTTAGCACTTAATTATATGAATGTTGATCGATAATTGCTAGGTGCGCAAGTTGTAATCGTTTTCTTCATTCTAATGTTAGTATTGTTGATTGAATAGGATTTATTCATTGACTTTACACTAGTAACAACTAGGAATTAATATTGAACGGGATACATTGATATTAGGATTTAGAAGCGATTCAAATAAATATCTAAGGTGCAACTAGATTGTATGCGCTATTTATTCTCTATCGAATTCTCTAAATTATATTGTTGCTGTTGAATTAAAACCTTGATCCGAATTCTTGATTAATTGACTATTCGTAAGGAGAATTGGAATTTGTCATTTGCGATAGAGTAATCAAGATTAGAAGTTGAAACCGTCTTATAGTGATCAATAATTTATTGAGTGTGGATGTATGCTTGGCTCCGAGACCTATTAACTCATCCGAATTCATGTATTTTATTACTTGCTTAGTCTTATTTTATTAAATTAATTAAGCCAACAAAACTTCCCCCTAAACTGGTTACTTTTCTTTACATTATTATACACATTAATTGAGTTAGTCCTTCCTTGTGGGTTCGACCCTTGCTTCCACTATATTGTTGTTTTAGTAGTGTAGTTAAGTGAGTGATTATAAATTTACATTTGGTAGGCATACGACTGTCAGTCCGTCACTAAATTACCTATCAAAATAACAAACCGACTCAAAATGGCCCAATTTAATTGAATTGAAACAGACTTAATAATAGAGCACCCATTAATGAGTATTTTAAAGTGAGTCAACCCAACTTAAAGTAAATCACTAAAATAACTTTAGTAACACTATTTATCAATATTAAACACCTTAATCTAATTTCCCTGAACATTTGAGATTACATTGAAATTTTAAATAGTCTTAGTTTAGTATTCTTTATATTCCTTTCATTTTCATACGTTTGTTAAATATATATGAGTCATATTTTAAAGAAACGTAGTATGAAACCGATATGAATAGAGAGAGTAGTATTTTAGGGTGAATTTTGAGGTTTACTCTGCCAGTATTGTCATAGATACAAATTTTTTGTTCTATTTTGAAGTTTCGTATAGATACGAATTTTTTTTTGTTCTATTTTAAAGTCTTGTTTTGTGTCAATCAAGATTTTGGCAAGAACAGCCCGATCAGAGATTGACACATGATGCAAAACCCGAATATAAAACTCGAATTGAGCCAGCTTGCTTCAAACTTAACCCAAGCTTTGTTAGTTAAACGCGTAGTTCCCGACTTGATACTTTCATCATACAAAAAATTGTTGAAGAAAATGGGCGTGTGTCTGCTTTGGGTTGACTTATAGGTCTTATTTGTAGTCCTTTTTTCTTCGGCACATGCGATTTTGGCACTTGTATGTTAAAACATTAGGATAAACTAACGTCAATTTGGACTTGAATGCTAACTTTCATGGAATTCTCATGGTTCATATAATTGACCTCTCCCGACTTGATTAACCGTTGAAAAAGTCAAGAAAATTTGTATGGACTTGTAAAAAGAACAGCAATGAAAGAAGCTTCTCAAGTGGATCCACATAAATTTACTTCTCCATTATAGTGAGCTTTTAAGTACAATTTGACAAACACTCACAATAGTACACTTTATACTCATTCGGTATCACTCACTTACATTTTCTTATGTAGATTCATCATTTTAATAGACCGTATCCTACATAGTTATAAGTTTGAGGTTCTATGTACAGAAGCTCGGTAGTCTTAATGACGTTCTTTGATTTTTGGGGTAAATTTTGAATAACAACTCAATTTTCAATTACTCGGTATTATTGTTCTTTTCAAAATCAATTTAACATACATATAAATTCTTCTTATATACAGAGTACATGTAGTACACCCTTTTGTTTAAGGACTTATTTATGTGCATTTATTAGCTTATAGAAATTTAATTAATTAATCTCTATTCGTAATAGAGGATTCCCAAAAACAACTAAGGTGTTGTTTGACCAAGCTTTAGAAGTGCTTTTCTAATTGAAAAAGTAGTAGCTTGGCCAAACACTATATATTAGAGAGTTTTAAAACTACTTTTAAAAAGCCAAAAACTGATTATTCACCCCCAAAAGTAGAAGTAGCTATTTGTTACTTATACTTCTACTTTTCACATAAAGAGCCAAAAAAAAAAAAAAAACTAAATGAAAGTAGTTAGGCCAAACAGAGAAATTTAATAAGAAACCGTTTTTACAAAAATATGGCCAAACAACCAAAATTTTTCCAAGAAGTAACTTATGAATAAACCCCTTTTAAAAAGTAAAAACTATTTCACATAAGCAAAGCCAAACAACACCTTATTAAACCGAAGATATTTAGTTTAGTGGTTAAGACAGACGTATTGTGGAAAATAGGTCGCTTTTTCGAATCCCTCATTCCCGTTATTGTAATGAGACAAAGTGTGTGTTAAAATTATAAAAGGGAGAGTATTTCATAAGGATAAATTTGTATTATTAAGTTGTTATTGGTAAAGGTCGAATGAACGATATTTATAATACCTTACAAGAAACCTAAGCATTACCAAACCCTAAGACAGCCGTCGTGACGTAGCCGTCACTACTAAACCCTAGACATCCCCTCAAACTCATGGTAATTTGATAAAATTTCCATGAGTTAGCAAAATAAAAAAGATTAAAAATAATCATCTTCGTCGTCTTCTCATCTTCATCTCCATCTTCGCAAGGTAGGTAAGAGAAACGAGTATAAACTCGCTTGAATATTTTTTCGAACAAAAAGGTTAAGCTTTTCGAACTTGTCGAATATCAAATAATTTGTTAGGAACACTAATCGGACCTAAACAAATTTCAGTAAAACGGAAAATTATCCGTCAATTTCAAAATCTGGAGAATGTTAATTTTTTCGGACTCCAAATTTAATTGCGTAACAATTCGCCAGTAAATTTTGTACTACCTTAGCTGGAACGGAAGACTTTGAATCAAATTCCAAGAAGATAAACGGTCATCATTTTCTTATCAATTTTCACGAGTTGATAACATTTTAAACTTTAACTTTTGAACCCCTCATAAAAAATCAATCCCTATGATTATGAACACCACAGAATGATATAAGTGTTGGGTGGGGGGATTTTAAGAATTTCTAGGGAAAGTTTTCTGCGTTTGTACGCACGCACGCAAGGCATTATTATAATTGGAGTAATAAACTAAACCAGATCGATAAATCTTGAATGTTTTTTTTTGTTTGAAGGTTATAATTCTAAGATATATCCCGCCGGTGAGCGTTATACATGTTTGCTCAACGGCAAGAAAGCGGAAGCTGATTTTTAGAGACCTCGGGAAAAAGAGACTCATATACCATGTTAAAATTACAAAAGGGAGAGTTTTTATAAGGATAGATTTGTATTATTAAATTGTTATTGATAAAAGTCGAATGAACGGTATTTGTAATGTACCTTATAAGAAACCTAAGCATTACCAAAACCCTAAAACAGCTGTCACTACTAAACCCTAAATTCTCTAGCAGTGTGCTCCTTGTTAGAAAAAAGACTAAATCTATTGATCTAATGTTGAATATGATGTGATCTAATGTTGAATATGATGTATTACCAACATTACCATCCGAAATCCTTAATAGCGAACAAACAGCACGTAACTCTTAGAGTTGACTTATGATCGAAGTCCAAATGCTTTCCTAATCATATAGCAATTCTGTAATTATTTTGTTATTTATACACACGGAATGTTTGGCTAAGTTATCATTAATTTGGACTACTTGCTTACAATTGTAGGGACACCATTGATCATAATTGACCTCTTACGACTTGATTAACATTTAGATTAGTCGTCAATTTGACATATATTTTGTACGTGACCCACAACTTCTCCAATTAGCTTTTTAAATCTTTGCGTAATTCTTTTGTGTCACCTTTTGACATTTGTATGTTCACACCTACCAAAAATAGCTTCTCCTAATGTTTTATGATATAAAGAAAGCAAAAAAAAAGGTGCAACATGAGTGACTAATTTAAAACAATTTATCCGTTTGCTAGATGTAAAAAAAAGTATAATAACTTACATACCATTTTCGATCTATACAGGCTAATATATTGCCCTTCTATCAAAGGAGTAGGGAATAAATGTTAGATTATGTCCAGAGTCCAATTAAGTAAACCCGGTTTATATTCTATGTAACCATAACGTTTTGCTAGAAGCTGCTTACGGACCGAGTCTTAAATGAGTTTAARGACTCGTGTAGAATTAAACGGGCCCACTGGGTCACACACAAGATGAATACGGTGTTTCCTATTTACAGTCAGACTGAAATATGGAAATAGGGTTCTAATTAGATTAAACCCAGCTGCGATTAAGGTAAGAGTTTAATTAGGAAACTTAGTCCTTATAGCTCCCTATATATACAGATATATGGGAGTCAGTTTTATGATTCTATTCTCCCTGTGAGTAATGATAAACCCTACCTTGTGTACTAGCATACAAATCGCATCTCCTATTCATACGTGTGGATACTAGTGGAGGCACTACAATTGGGGTGCTCTTGGTTA
>VHZZ01005899.1:46002-57532 GCA_009801015.1 Silene noctiflora
AAAGAGGAGAATAGATCTTACGTTGTTTGAGAGATGTGAAAGTTTATGAAAGTGAAAATGAAATGAGAGATGCGTCATTATAAAACAAAAGTCTCTCCTTGAACTTTAAAATCAAACCGGGGAAAAAACCCGTAACAGCACATCTACTCGATCGAGTAACCCGTACCTCGATCCAGTTGGCCCAACTCGATCGAGTAACTAACGAACATGACACTTTCTGCATCTGATTCTAAATTACTCGATAGAGTATTCAAAGACTAAAATCTGAGGTATTACACTAGCACCAAAAAAAGGAGTAAGCCTAACATCGGGGGTTATGATGAAAATTCCTCTGATGCCCAAGTCAACCCTTTTTACCCACTGGAGCCGACTAGGTTTCTCGTGAGCAATTACCGTGAGCCGAGCAATTGTACGTAGTGAGAGAAAGTACTAGACTTAGAGAGAACAATTGTACTGCGAGAAAGTACTAGGCTCAGAGAGTTAGAAATTATATACCTTATGAGGTGAAAAGTGTTCCCTATTTATAGATAACACTTGTACGGATTGAGGGTATCTATATGGCAGCTTCGTGTGGCCTTGTTCCTACTGATGACCTGCCATGGGCTGAGAACTCTGAGTGTTGACTTTGGTGGAGTATCAAAACACTTGTCTCGGCATTGGTGAAATCCTCAACGGACCCTGGTGCCGAGCACATGTTTATCTTATGGATGATATACGTTATGTTTTATGCTTTATCAGGGTGTGATGGCTTACCATTAGATTTCAGCCTATTGTTGGGCATTAATTGTTGGGCATGATTTGTATGTCTCATTAGTTTTATTTGTTTTAAATACAAATTTTCAATTAATGTCGGGCATGATTTGTATGTCTCATTAGTTTTATTTGTTTTAAATACAAATTTTCAATAAAATTTGCTTATTTACGAGTCGAGTTACAAGTTGAGCGAGTCTTGGCACTAAATGTATGGGTCATTATTGGGTCGAGTTGTTTCGGGTTCGGCTTAATTTCCTAATGAGAAGTCTGATTAATTGGCAAATTTTATGTGTAAATGAATATATGCGGAAGTTTATTGTCTGAAGGACAAATTAATGTTTGAAGACCAAGGTATTTTGCTAATGAGACCGTCGAGAGAAATATTTTCAAGATTATTTAATGAAAAATTGATGTACAAACTCATATTTACCATAATCAGTGAAAAATCTGAAAATCTTTCTTTAATTGATTTGACCCACGTTTAACCTCATTTCAAAATTATTATAAACAACATTAATGTTTGTTTTTATACAGTTGGAATACTAAATAATTAAGTAATTCTTCACAATCCTTAAATTGAACAAAAGCTTCTCGAAAACATGAAAAAAACATTAATTTGATCATGATTCTTTGGTTGGAAAGAACCAATTTCTAATTGGAATTGGACACCAATTATTTGTGATGTTAGTAGTCCCATGTTACCCATTCAAATTAACTTTTACCCAAATTAATTTTGATGAGTTTGGAAAATTGGGAAAAAGAAAAATAAAGATAGTAGTGGGAAGTTTCTATGGTTATGCAAATAATGTAGGACCCACATTTGTTGAATTTTTCGAAAAAAAAGTTGTATATGATGAATTGATGACGTGGGTGCTTTAAATATTCTAGATTTAATAAACATAAGATGGTAGGTATTTTTATTTAGTCCGTCTCATTGTAGACGACCACTATCCGTCTAAAGTTGAAGACGGATAGTGGTCCTCTCACAAAAATGCAAGTGGAGTATCCATTTCCCATCCACTTACACTATTCATTTCCCACCCACTTGCATTTTGTAAGAGGGACACTATCCGTCTTTAGCTTTAGACGAATAGTGTCCGTCTACAATGAGAATTTGTGATTTTTATTACGGTTTCTGGAAGATGTCTTTGGTACTGTTATCACTAAGATGGCAAGAAGGCTGCCGCCAAAGCATGACTGTAAACAGCTCCGATCACGGTCCCTGCCCTCGTCTAATCACAACAGCAATCCGCTCCAGCCACAGGACCCACCCTCGCCCACAGCTCCAATATGAGTGTTTAGCTTGTCTTTTGAATTTGACCATAGCTACCTTTTCAAGGTTCTAAATACATCATCTGTGTTTCTGTTTTTCGAGAAATTTCTTAATATATACTGCGAAATTTCTTAATTGTGTAGTTCATGCATTGTCCCTTGTGCTGAAAGGAATGCAATGATCCTGGGTAGAAATTGACTAGAATCAGTCGCTATCAAGTTAAAAAAAAAACCGAGAACAACACAATGACAAGACAATAATTTAATTCCTCAAAACCAGAAGCAAAGAATTGAGTGAGAATACAAGTCCCACATTTCAATTTATAATTCCGAATCTACCAAGATCGTCCACGTACAAGGGAAGTTCTTCATACATGTCGTTCAAGTTTCTAGCAGGAATTCAACATGCTAAACGTCCCTGGTTTCCTTATGTACTTGTTTCATAGCAACTATACCAAGATTTACTAAATTGTAAATTGCAGACCTTAGTTTCATCGGTGTATCATTGCTCTATTGCAGAAGATGGGAAAAACCTCATAAGAAAGTTTGAGAGCGACCAGATGCATATTAGGCCAAGAATTTGGAGGACATTAAGAAGAGTTCCTAACGATTTATTGATGGCCAAATTGTGTGCAGTCATCTCAGCTCCTCGTACTGTGAAAGAAAGAGCAGTTACCAGCTGTGCAGCTCGATTCAGTTGATGTAATCTATATACCTATATAAATCACATAATAGAAGTAAAAGTCAGCATCCGAATAAGAAAACAGTACCAACAAAACTTTGCAGATCTAATTATCTCACATCAAGATTGAAATTACTAAATAAGGAGCCAACTAGCCATGACGGCTTTAAACATTGATATATACGGAGTGTAAATATACGGAGTATAGACCCTCTTAACGTAAGACCTCTCACAACCTCCTTTCACTTCCACCTCTATTTTAATCAGCTCTGTGGGCCGTCGTAAGTTAAGACAATCTTAAACAAGAATTGGTGTTCATTATGTAAAAGAATATTGTGCCTCCGCTGCCCCCAATGGTTCAAGCTTTTGCCCCTCCCCCCATTTTTCTGTTCCAAAATCCCCTACTGGCCTAAACAAACTCATGAGATGATAAGCTACTGATTCATACCATCATTTAATTTCAGATAGATAATAAAAAAAGATTCAAGAAAAAGGTTTTACACAAGCTGTAGCATTTAGGATCTGTCATATTTGTCTATGAAAACCAATTTCTCTGTAGCATGAACATAATAGTTCGATAACCTTACTGAGAAAAAATTAGCGGAAATTCCATTTGAAGTAATAACTAATATGGCAATAGCCCCTAAAAGATCTTCAGTATACCAGAACTCTAAAGAAGAGGTAAAAATTATTAAGTTCAGAAATACTTCGTAATGTATTGAGAGTATTCACCTGAAACACAACAGGTATGACAGACCATGAAGGTGATTTGGTATATCTTGCATACTGCTCAAACGCGTACTGTACAACTATGCCGACCAAGTAAGGAGCAAGAGTAGCAGAAGCAGCGGGACCAGTCCATGGCCAAACAAATCCCATGGTAACCATAGGTATTATAAGACTGAGCATCAATACGGCAACATATGAAATGCGATGACCAATCTGATTTGTATGCTTTTCAAGATCACTGGTAGCAGTAGCTATTTTCCCAGGACTCCAGAGACGATGAATGATAAGAAGAAAAACTGCAACCCCGCAGTAGAATAACGCCTCCGTGAAAAACAATATAAGAAAGTCTGAAAATTAAAAACAAAGTGTGATCAAACATAATTGAATGATGTAAAGCAACATTCCAATACAGTATTTGGATCAGCTACAGTAGAGAATAGTTTAACACTGCCATTTTATTGCAAGACAATGATTGCTGGGTAATTGATTTCTTTATGATTTTGATCGGAATTTACTACAAGTCCCATAAGTTCATGCAATTTTTAGAAAAACGAGACAGCATATCACAAAAACTGGTATGAAACAGTCTAACCAACCCATTAACCATAAAATTAAATGAGAATTACACAACTATTTGTGTTGATCTCACATGCTAGACCGTATCATACAAGACTTACCGGTAGTATAGGAGCATAATGAAATATTACAGAGATGTCAAATATTTGTTGGGCTACTTAACTAGTTTACTCACCAACTTCTCCTGGAAAGCATTCTTGACATGAACATCTACGTCATTTCAATGCCTGTCCCGAAACTCTCACGCTTCTGCAGGGCTCGGGAAGGGGAAATGCACAGACCTAAGGTTATGACTTATGAGGCATTGGTTTATTGATCTTTTGTCTCCTACAATTTTCTCCTTATTCACCAACAATGACCCCATTAGATTGTCAGTTTTAACAGTTTTTCATTACCGTAATGAACACGATAATATAGGGTTAAGGTATTACAGAAATCAAACATAAGACTAATCTTATGCATCAGACTCTTTAAGTCTGAGGGTCAGACTCAACTTTAGACATCAAAATCCCCCACTTAATTGCTATCTGGCCCAGACTTTCAAAGTCTGTGGGTCAAACTCATTTCCCGGATTTGCAATAAAGTCAGTCTAAAGTTACATTTAAGAAAAAGAATATTTGAATAAGCAACTCACCTGTCAAGAGGGAGTCTTCAAATATTGTAGATATTATCCTGCGTAAATACAGTGATGGCAGAATAAATGAGCCTACCAATATAGCAGGGCCAGCAAACCACAAAAGGCTGTTGTGATTCTTTTTAATGGTTGATGTACGAGCAATGTTGTCTTTTCCTTGATGACGATAATAGAAGGACACAAAACCAGATTTTCCACCATTCTCTTCAGAGTTCTTGTATGAGTCCCCAAAGAAGATGTCTTCTTCATCAACATGTTGAGCAAAGTCCAAAGGCAACTCTTCTGGGTCTGAAGTATCTACCTCTATCACATTATCTGGAAAGAAACCTTCAGAAGCAACTGGGAAACATTTTCTAATATGGCCCTTTTTAGATAGGACATTTTCATGCCTGAAGTATCGTTGCTCGACTGCTGGACAAGAAAACCAATGAAAGTATTGGAAACAGTTACATTGAAGTAATTATTAGCGAGAGTCACCTTCTACCAAATGTGAGACAGAACCCAGACATGCTACTGCCGAATGTCAAATTTGAGCTCCTACAAATCTACAATTAATGGTGAGCTCATAGGCATAGTGTGACGGTCAGCAACTGATGACCGACGTTAAGGGTTTAGACTTGACTTTTATTCATCATTGCCTATTGTTTTCATCATAAATTGTAAGTCAAACTTGATAGATTCATTCTGCATGTTGATCAGCAAGGCTTGACACTAGTCTGTCTACGTTTTCTAGCTTAGGTCCCCCTTTGATATTTCATGTAGTTAGTTGTGTACAATCAAGTAACCCTCTTCAAAAAGTGCTACTCAATTAAAATCTACTAAGCTTTGGTTATACTCTATTTAAGCTCAACATTAAATTCGTTATAATCTCTCATCTTTTTTTAATTGAATGTGTGTGTTTTAGCCTGTTGTAATCAAGATTAGGATTTCTGGGACACAGACTGTTGACCTTTTAGAGTGCGCTAGTGGAGGATCCCCCACCAGTACCCTAGCCTCTAGCTTGCATCTTTTTCACGTGATAAGGCCAGTGTGTGGGCTATGTTTCAGCTTAAAGATCCGGAACGTGACATACATCCATTAGCACATAACCCTTTGACACCTGAGATAATCACACAGATCTTTTTATGTACAAATTCATTTATATGGAACTGGATTGCAAATGCCTTAAACTCTATACACTTAGAACCAATGAGGAATAAAGGCTACTTAAATCTTTTGAAAAAATAGCCACAAAACAGACCCCTTAAGAAGGTTTCCAAGGGTGTGCTAAGGCACATAGAAGCACACCATTGAATCCCTTTTGCTGCTATAGACCGTCTCAGATCAGAAGGCAAAACAAATAACTTTGGGGTAAGAAGTTGAAGCACCTTTCAAACTTGCTATATGCTGCACAGTGTACTTATTTCCAAAGGGTTGCCTTCCTAAGCTTGTCTGGACATCAAAAGAAAGGAATGACAAATTACATATACTTCTTATAAAAGATGCATAAATATGTGAAAACAGCACGTCAGACATAAGCAGGACTATGACATTGTTTATCACAGTTTACTGAGCAGTCTTCGAAACGAGGCAAAAGCCATATAATGCAAACAGAAAGCATCATGAATACGATTTTGATATCCCTCCATTTCTTTATGTCCTCACCATTTTTAATATTTGCTTAAAATTGTGTTTGGTACTCATTTAACAATCTCTGGCTTTAGCTAACCATCTCACCCCGGTGTGCCAAAGCCGGATAGAACCTCATGCTTAAGGGACAGAGAAAATTGGGTAAACGGCAAATTAAAAAAGAGCGCTTTTATCTGAGAGATAAGAGGACAAACTTGTTATGATTTACTACCACTATGCCAAGCCCAAAAAAAAAAACCAAAATGTCGGCATTAGCAGAAGTAAATAGTCCTCTTTCTGGTTACATTTAATGAAAACTATCTGAATGTCGCTGCCAAGCACAAAATTTGGTCACTGCAAACAGCACCCATGTTTTTTCATCCATCATACTTGCAATCCACCGAAAAATTCAAGCTTTTAAACAATTGTCATTTAGCATTTGCCAATATCCAGGGGATACATTTTCACAAAAAAACCTTATAAATCACTACAAATTATTGCAAACACTACATTTTGAGTTAGGTTCTACAGATTGGTAGAACAAGGAATATACTCTCAACACCATCAACATACAAACATAAGATTTTAAATTTCAATCCCACTTCAGTTCAGCGAAAACATAGCTCAGATTACAGGTTCCTTGACAACAACAACATTACCCGAATGCCTTAATAGCTTCCGCAAATTGCGGAGGTAAGGAGGAGTCGATGTACACAGCCTTACCTCTGAGTTAGTAACACAAAAATGAGATTTAAATTACACGTTCCTTGATACTAAAACAAAATCATGCAATAAATTATCAAAGAACAAAGACTGCAGCTTACAATATCAAAAGGGCAATCAATGCTTGAGACAGAAACACCAAACACCAAACTTTAGAAATGGGTTTTGTAACAAGAATTGAGTTGTTACCTTGTAAATTCTTTGGCAATTGAGAATGGTATTAGAGAGAGAAGAGGGAAAGCAACAAAGAGAACAACTTGCTTTGATTGACATGCTCATCAATCCCAAGGTTTAAGCTTTACTTCACATTATTTGTTGATGAAAATCTAAGATTACGGAAGTTTTGTAAGTTGTGACAGTTTAGAGATTCACTCACTTGAAAAAAAAAAAAAAAAAAAAAAAAAAAAAACTCCCTGAGAAAGTGAGAAACTTAAAGAAAACAAAATCAGTGTGTTTTGCAGTTGTTGGTTGTACAAGGTTTTTGTGAATGAGTATGGTGAGCAAAATTGACTTCTTCTGGCTAATAAAGGATTTGTTTGGTCGTGTAGTCTTGTAGAGGGGTGTTTCGTATCTCGAAAAGAGTAATTAGGGGAAGGCAAATTCTTGCACACGATGATAATAATATAAGTCTTAAATTTAAAATAGGATAATACGTGTCCCCATGTTTTTACAGAATTTATGTGGTACTTAACTTTTTAGAAAGGTGCTCATGCTACCCTTGAAGTTTTAAAATAATGGATGATCTGCCTTTATTTTATTTTTCTGTTATCACGTCGTTAACTCACCTTTCCCCCCTCTTATCCTAACATTTCCCTCTCATTTCACTCATCCCCTATATATTAAAAGATTAACAAAACTTCAATTTTTTCCGCTCAAGTTTTCCCCCTATTTATTCAGCTTTTAATAGCGGTCTCACTCTTATTAATTAATCTAATTATTATCCTCTTTATATTTACATGCTATAAATAAATAAAATCTTTCTTAATATATATCTTTACTCAAAAAATTATCAGTTAATGTTTAATTATTTATGCTTTTAGTGGATGTAAATATGTAATCATGTAATATCATTCTCTTTAAAAACAATGTTGACAAAATAGTATTCACAGAACACACAAATCTTACTCGGGGTAAAACTATTGAACCTTCTATTTTACAACTCATCATATGAGACACAACGATAGTAGAGTTTCTCATTAAATTTCAAAATGAGTTAAATTACCATAAATTAATTGTTATAAACTCTAATATCCGCCTCTAAAAAAAATCGTGCATTTGCACGGGAACTATACTAGTAAACTAATAAAAAAAAGTACAACTCTCTCACTTCCCCATAACAATAAACGACTTCTCTGATTTTCATCCACACCCTCCAGAATTAATCACGTCAACCCGAGACAACCACAAATCATCTGCTTCCTTTCCATAACTTCTTCTTCATTTTGATCACATCTTCACCATCTTCATTCTTGGTGTTCTCTTCCAGGATAGTCATCTTCATATCTTTATTGTTTTTGTTACTTTTTTGCTTATAATTAGGTAATTTGTATCTTTTTTTTTATATTGTGATTTACTCATACCCAAATGAGGTTTTTTTATGAACGATTTTATTTGCATGTAGATAATTTTTATTTTGTGAATTTTAAGTAGGGTATTTGTTGTGGTTTTATGAGTTTTTCATTTCAATAATTAGGGTATTTGTTCGTTTGATGATCAAGGTTTTTCATTTATTAAAAATCAGGATTTTTGACTGGTTTTTTATTGTATAAGTATAATTATTAAAAAATTAAAAAATTATTAGGATTAGAGTTTTTGTTGTCTGTAATATCATCCATGTCTTTTTATAATTTAATGGTTGGTTTAAAAATGGTAGGGTGAAAGCTGCGATTTGGTTGCAATGTCACTATAAAGGGAAGACATTTGATTATGCTATTTATGATGTGGATTCTATACAACTACGTACTTGATATAATTGCTGATCTTGAGGTTGTTAGTTTGAAACAACAAGTATTACTTCCTCTGCCTATGATATGTATTATAGAGGGAGAAATAATAGTAAGAGATAGATTAAGGATGATAGTGATTTACTGAAAATGTTTTGGGAATATGAAAACTCTGATACAATTGAGGTGTGGATTTAGGATACAAATAAGCAAATTAAAGAGTTTGAGTTAGTGGCTAGATTAAAAAAAGGCAAGAATGATGGAAAAACAGATGAAGGAGAAAGAGAAGGAAATGATGGAGAAAAACATAGAGGAGACTGAAGCTTTGGAAGTTGAACCTTTGGCAATTGAAATACCTCTTGTGGATGTGGACACAAATGAGACTGTTTACGCTAGAGTGTATGAGTCTTAGAAGTTAGTTGATCAATCAAGCGAAGATCAATCAAATCAAAACTCAACAAATCATGTACCTGAATCTCAAGGAAGTAACAATCCAACTCAATCAACCCAAAAGGAGACAACTCATGAAACTGCTCCTAAAAGTCAAACTACCCCCATACCTGAAACTACTCCTAAAACACAAACAAACCCCATACTTGAAAATACACCTAAAACTCAAACAAACCTATAACTTGAGCTATCCATGAAACTCAAACACACTCTATACCAACTCATTTTACACAAAATTGTCCAAGTGCTAATAGATTTACCAAACAAGATGAAAGTGTCCCTAAAAGTACTCCAAACTTGTCTCAACTATTTAAAAAAAGGCCTCAACCAAAGCAAAAAATTCTTAAATCAACTGCTAAGAGAAAAGGAATTTATACTCCACAATCTAAATCAAGAGCTGCTAAAACTGATGTTGAGTCAAATAAGATAAGAACAGGGAGGGTCGGAAAAGGGGTGAGTGTAACATCCCAACTTACCAAGGAGCCTTAACCATGCCTTCCTTGATAACTAAAGGCGCTACCATCTCGGTTGTCCGAGGTAAGTATATCAAATTGACCATCCAAGAACATTTAATAGATACTTTACAACTTTACAGCGGATGACTAAAGTACAACATCGCTATGTCATACGACCTTCTAACCCGCAGCATACACCAAGAAAACATCTGTAACAATTCGGAAGTTAAGGAAAGAGAAAGTACGAAATGTGAGAAAGTATTGAGAATTGAACAAAGAACCTTGAGATGAGGACGATAAACATGTGTGGTTAGTAAGAGTGATGATGATAATAAGAATCTTGACGGACTTTGTGATAGATTAAGGGACAAGGGTAATGGTAAGAGAATACACGAGAACCGATAATGAGACTTGAGAGAAGATTGAGGAATAATTGGGAAAAGGGAGAGTGAGGCGAACTTCGGGGACAAAGTTCATTTTAAGGGGGGAATATTGTAATACCCAGATATTTTAGGGCCCGCAAAGTAACCTTGGGATGCATGATAAGACCTTATGCTAGATGAGAGGCCACTCGGGAATGAATTATGACTATAAACTAGACTTAGTGGAGTTGTTATAATGTCCTCCTATAGAAGGGTCGCCTTAAAACTACCATAACATGAGATATACGCATGGTATTGATGTGATTCTAATTGGAGGTGATATCTTGTTCTCTTAAGATTCCAACGGTAGGTCACACGCCCAAAATGACCAAGAAACGAATGAGATATGACTATTTTACGAAAACTGGTCATTGCTGAGAACTGCGTGTACTCGACCGAGTGGTCTGAGCACTCGACCGAGTATTGATAAATAGTATTTCAATCCCATTTTATCCCGCATTTATACTTTATTCTGACTCGATTTTGCATGCTTAATTGATCAAAAAGCTCATTTAATTACTAATTTATAATAATTAGTCGTCTTAATTATATTTAATAATTAGTCGGATTCTATATTATAATTATATTTCCATTATTTAATTAATATAACATGTAGGTGTGACGGGAAAATGAGACGAGGTTGCGAGTCGGGATTTTGAAAGGAAATGATGAAAGAGGAGAAAAAAACTAATTATGGGAAAGCTTTGGTTTTGCCCTTCTTTGCGACGGTCTTTGCTGAGCATTTGCTGACGCTTCCGGCCACTCTGGCAACCACCACTCACCACCCTTGGTCACCCCCACTTCCAACTCTACATCCCAGCCAACCACCACCACCATGGGCCACCACACCAGCCACCACGGCCCTTACAAACACCCCCGTCCATCAGCATCTACAAACAAACCTTCTTCTTCTACCCATTTCCAACCACCTTTTCTACCACCTCCAGCCACCAATTTAACCACCCAAGACCACCACAATCATCTCCCATCATCCCCCAACCTTCCCCTGCCGCCGGCGAGCACACACTACAAAAAAAACACGAGAAACCGACGGAAGAAATCCGTCAGTAACAGGCAAAATCCGTCAGTAATTCGATTTACTGACGGAAATTCCGTCAGTAAAATGCGTCATGATAATTCGTTACTAAAACGTCATTCCTGACGGCTTTTCCGTCAGTAAAAAAAATACTGACGGATATTCCATCAGAACAGCTTGACACGTGGCATTTTTAAAAACCCACTGAAAATTTCGAAATTGGCAATCCTGACGGATATTCCGTCAG
>VHZZ01005903.1:35439-46835 GCA_009801015.1 Silene noctiflora
TCTCACGAATCTAAAGGAAGTTTATGAGTGGGTTGGGAATGCAGAGCGACTAGCTGACATGACTAAGGAGGCCAAGGAGAAGGGGAGTGAGAAAATAATGGCTGAGAGCGAGGGCACCGGGACATCCGGGTTTAAGAAGGGTAATTACAATCAGGGGAGGGCTTCCTCAAGTGGCTTTGGATTCGGTGGAGGTTCATCTTTTGGAGGCCGGGGTGGTAGGAGCTTTATTGGTGGATCGGGGTTGACATGCTACAACTGTGGTGGTGTGGGCCACAAGAGGTATCATTGCACCAGTTTGAGTGGAGGCAGCTTCCAGAGTCAGCACAAAGGTGGTTTTTCACAGGGGACCGGGTCAGGGTATGTCTATAAATAGACCAGCTGGGTCGTGGCATAGCCAAGGAAGTCAAGGCAACACTAGGAGCTTCAACAGTAGCAATGGTGCAGGTTATCAGAGGCAGAACGACAATGAGAACCAGAACTCGGCTGCTAAGTCGACTGCATCGGCCAATACAATGCTGAGTGGAGGCCAAAAGAACAGTGGAAAACTGTTTATGATGGACAAGAAAGCAGCAAAGGAGGAAGCGCAAGTTGTCACCGGTACTTTTCTTGTTAATAATACTCCTTCCTTTGTTTTTTTTTTTTTTATTCGGGGGCGACCCTTTCACTTGTATCTAGAGGTCATGCTAAAGTTATGGGTTTGTGGGAGTATGAGTCTGTAAGGGATGAAGTTTTTATACCATCGGGAGAGTCTGTATCATGTGGGAGATTGTATAAACGGGTGTCTATGGTGGTCGGACAAGTCAACTTTCCAGTTGATTTGTTTGAGTTTCCTATGGATGGGTTAGAGGTCATAGTCGAGATGGATTGGTTGGGAAAGTATAGTTCTACTATAGACTATCACCAAAAAAAGGTCTCCTTCAAAAGACTTAAGGACCTAAGGGAGTTAGGGTGTCTTACCGTGGGTTTGTGATCAAACCCAAATTCAAGATCATTGCAGCTATGATGTTGAAGTCTTACCTGAGGAATGGCTACCCTATGATCTTGTGCCACGTGAAAGATAGTCGGATAGAGGAGCCATCAGCTATGGAGATACCTGTGGTGAGTGAGTTCGGGGATGTTTTTCCAGATGAGATACCGGGNGTGAAAGATAGTCGGATAGAGGAGCCATCAGCTATGGAGATACCTGTGGTGAGTGAGTTCGGGGATGTTTTTCCAGATGAGATACCGGGGTTACCATCACAGAAGGATATCGATTTCAGTGTGGAGTTGAAGCCGGGGACAAGACATATGTCTAAGGCCTCGTACCCTATAGGTCCTAAGGAGCTTGCTAAGTTGAAGAAGCAGTTAGATAAATTGATCGATAATGGGTATATTAGACGTAGTGTATCGCCTTGGGGTGCTCCAGTTCCATTTATGAAGAAGAAGGATGGTAGTTTGAGGTTGTGAAGCGACTATAGGGAGCTGAACCATGTAACATTGAAGAACAGGTATCCTTTGCCAAGGATTGATGATCTCTTTGATCAATTGAGTGGAGCTGGGGTGTTTTCTAAGATTGATCTGTGATTGGGGTACCATAAGTTGAGGATCCGAGATGAGGACATACTGAAGACAGCGTTCCGATCGAGGTATGATCATTTTAAGTATGTGGTGATGCCATTTGGGTTTACTAATGCACCTGCATTTTTCATGGACTTGATGAATCGGGTTTTCAGTCAGTTCTTAGATCGGTTTGTGGTAGTCTTCATTGATGATATCCTAGTATATTCTAAGACTAGGGAAGAGCATGAGGAGCATCTACAACTGGTATTGCAAACTTTGTGCGATAACCAGTTGTATAGAAAGTTGTCTAAGTGTGAGCTTTGGCTCGAGAAGGTGGTCTCTTGGCCATGTGATTTCTAAAGATAGGGTTTCTTTGGATCCTACCAATATTGAGGTGGTGTCTAACTGGAAATAATAAAAGAATGTGGTTGAGGTACGAAGTTTCTTGGGTCTGGCCGGGTACTACAGGAGGTTCGTAAAGGATTTCTCGAAGATAGCTCGACCTATGATAGCCTTAATGAGGAAAGAGAACAAGTTTTGTTGGGATGAGAGTTGTGAGACGGCGTTCCAAACTCTAAAGGAGCGTTTGACTACAGCTCCTATCTTAGCTTTGCCAGAAGGGAGTGAGAACTTTGAGGTTTTCACGGATTCTTCAAAGAATGGGTTGGGTTGTGTGCTGATGCATAATGGGAAGGTAATTGTTTATGCTTCAAGTCAACTAAAGATCTATGAGGAGACCTACCCTACTCATGATCTAGAGTTGGGTGATGTGGTTTTTCCTTTGAAGATCTGGAGACACTACTTTTATGGAGCTACATTTAAGGTGTTTTCAGATCATAAAAGCTTGAAGTACATCTACACCCAGAAGGAGCCGAATATGCGTCAGAGGAGGTGGATGGAGCTGATTGGTGATTACGATATGGAGATAATCTATCCCGAGGGCAAAGTTAGTGTTGTTTCTGATGCTTTGAGTCGGAAGAGTGTTCATTCCTTATCTACAACCATATCACTTATGCGACTTAAAGATGAGGTAAAGGAGATGGGGATTTACATGATTCGGAAGGGGGATACTCTTGAGGACTTGACAGTGGAACCCGAGCTTTATGAGGAAATCAAGAATAAGCAAGCTAATGATCCTAAGATCCGAGAGTGGAGAGATGGAGTGGAAAGGGGGACTGTTTCACGGTTTTCTGTGCATTCGGATGGGAGTGCTCATTTTGATGGGAGATTGTGTTTACCTGATGATGCGGAATTGCGATAGATGATCATTACTAAGGCTTACTTCCCTCCTTATTCAGTGCATCCAGGTGGCGATAAACTTTACAGAGATCTAAAAAAGACCTTTTGGTGGCCTGGGATGAAATGGGAGATAGGATAGTTTGTGGCGCGATGTTTGACCTGTCAGAGGGTCAAAGGGGAGCAGCGGCAACCGCAAAGTAAGATTCAGTCACTTGAGTTACCTGAGTGGAAATGGGTATCTATCTCTATGGATTTCATTGTGGGGTTGCCGAGGACTCGGCAAGGCAATAATATGATTTGAGTGATTGTGGATCGACTAACGAAGTCGGCCCATTTTATTCCAATGAAATATACCTATAACAAGCTTCAGTTGATCAATGGGTATAGGAAGAATTTGGTTTGGTTACATTGTGTGCCAAAGGACATTGTGTCGGATCAAGATGCACGGTTCATATCTAAATTTTGGCAAGAGCTACAAGAGATGATGGGTACTACACTGAAGATGAGTACAACTTTTCATCCTGCAATAGACAGGAAAACTGAGCGGACTATTAAGACCTTGGAGGATATGCTGAGAGCTTGTGTTATGGAGTTTGGGGGTAGCTGGGAGGATAGATTGGATTTGATTGCGTTTTCTTATAACAACATTTTCCACGCCAGTATCAGGATAGCACCGTTTGAGGCTCTTTATGGGAGGAGACGCAGAAGTCCTATTTTTTGGGACGATAGTGCTGAGGCTGTGGTTTTAGGACCACAAATGGTGCAAGATATGATCGAGCAGGTTCGGGTAATTAGACAGAAGATAATAGCAGCTTAGGATCGGTAATTAGACGAAAGTACGTGAGTGATCCTTCTCATGTCCTAGAGGCTGATAACATCGAGCTTGATGAGTCTTTGACTTATTTGGAGGTGCCAAAGGAAATCTTGGATCGTAAGGTACAAAAGACAAGGAATGGGGATACCTTGTTGCTGGAAGTATTGTGGACTAATCATAATATTGAAGAAGCAACATGGGAAGCAGAGGAAAATATTAAGGAGCGGTATCCGCACCTTTTTTATTAGGTATGTTGTTTACGGGGACGTAACCTTGTTCTTTTTAGGGGGTAGGAGATGATCGCTTGCGTTTTGAGACGGTTTTTGAGTCAGATTTCTTATATGTTTGAGCTCTTTTGTTTATGGTTTAAGTACGGTTCGCGTTGGGACGGTCTTTGTATCGTTTGTATTAGGTTTGGGTTTAACCATCGGGGAAGAACTTCATTTTAAGGAGGGAAGACTGTAATACACCGGTTTTGTGACCTCGGGCTACTCGGCCGAGTGAGGGCTACTCGACCGAGTATCCAGTTGGGATTTGATATCTGTTGTCTTTTTGTTGAGGACTTGGTCGAGTTAGGCGTACTCGATCTAGTTTATTGCACTCGGTTGAGTGTGGCTTACTCGGTCGAGTGGCTCGTACTCGACCGTGTGTCCGGTCCGTTTCGGGTTTTTCCGCGATTGATATAAAATAAAACGTGATGCATAATCATTTGTCTTTTATTTTAAAAACTCGCTCAAAACACTTTTACACTGAAAGCGACGTAAGAACTGCTTTACGTTCATTTTATATCAATCCAGGGCTTAGTGGATCGTTGTTGGGGATCTTTACGTCATTGTTCTTATAATCAATCGGGTAAATTATCGATNAATCCAGGGCTTAGTGGATCGTTGTTGGGGATCTTTACGTCATTGTTCTTATAATCAATCGGGTAAATTATCGATCTAGTCCTTTTATGATTTATACGGTATTGTATAAAACCCTAACTAGAGTAATTGGGGGTTTTGTGATTCGTTTGTGCTTAGGCAATTGGTTGATTGGTTGATTATATTTTTAGGAGGAGATTTCGTAGAGGAACCTTTCTGGCTTCTTGCTGTGTTTTGTCGGATTGTTTATCAGGTAGGGCAATTGCGTGTAGAATATTATATGAGTAATGTGATGATCTTTGTACTGGTTAAGATGTGTATATTTTATGGTTGTTGTAGTTGTAGAGGGTGGTGGTTGCTGGTGTTGGATTTAGTTGGTTTGTGAGCCATTGTGAGAGCTGGTCTCACCCCCATTGCTCGCCTCTTGCGTTCTCTCAGCGTAAGGGGGATGTGCACATTAAGGAACTGGGTTCGCTCTGCGGAGCGGGGATTTTGGTGGTAAGGTTGCGGTCCCAACTAGCAGGGCTACACACACCTCGGTGTGTAGTTAGTTTGGTTGTGATGGAGATGGGAGATGGAGGTTGCTGGCTGTTTTGGATGTTTTTTATGCATTATATTATATATTGTTGTACAGTTGACTGACCCCGTGTTATTTTTCAAAATTGTGGTGATCCATTCGGGGATGCTGAGCAGTTGGTTTAGCAGGTGATGATGATTTCCATGGTGGCTGTTGATGCGGGTTTGCAGGGGTAGTGTCATCACCATTTTTGTAGTCTTAGCTTCCGCTTATGTTAGTTTTGATTGTCACAGTTTGATTTTGGTTTGGATTTTGTATTAGCACGTTTTGCAGTTGTAATCCTTCAGTAAGTTAAACTTTATATTTGTTTCATTATGGTTTCTATGATGTTCACTACCTCGGGTAACCGAAATGGTAGCATCCCTGTATTCAGAGGTAGTCTTGGGTAAGGTGCCACGGGGTATGGGAGTGTTACAACCGACTCCCCCCGCGATTTTTCCGAAATTCGGGTTCTCCGCGTCACCAATCTCCTTGTGTCATTCTACTTTCAAGCACTTTTTCATTCATTGTTATTTTCTAACTTGTTGAGTATTGACCCGTATTAAATTTCCAATTGACCATTTAGACTCACCCTTAATTTAATCGGTAGTAGGTAATTTTTTACCAAAACACTTGCACCGGGCAGGCTCGCTATAAAATACAACTAATTCCAAAAAAATCCAATCGATGCAAAGCCAATTGTGTTTGAACCCTTTGCTACAACTCTTATCTAAAGTAGTTTTCCCAAATTCAAACTTATCAAGGGTTCCCAAACCGATTTTCAAAAGCTAACATAATCTGTCGCACAAAATGTAAAGATTCATAAAACGGGTTTAAAACATCATTTTTGGGAAATTCTAAATCCTATTGTAATCTAGATTCTTTAAATATTATCTATGAAAAATACCTCGACCTGAATCAACATTTAAGTTAGGATTTCGAACCATTTTCCACAACACAATCAGATTCGCGGACTTTTCGGCGACARATTCATATATAAATCACTCAGGACAAACCAGAAGGAATTTAACTACGAAATTAGATATGCATAAACTAGACTTGAAATAAATAGGACTCTCGTTTAAAATTTTTCGAAGACGAAGACATTAAAACAGTATAAACAATTGAATGAAATCGACTTACAATAAGAGGAATCGAATTAAGTTGAAATAGGTGAAAAATCCCCAATCCGATCGAAGGGCAAGTCAAACTTTTATCTTTCCCTCTCTCTCTCTCTCTATGTTAGAAATTATTTTATGGTTTAGGTTTTGGAAATGGTGATTAAGAAATTACTTAAACCTTAAAAATAAAACTCTCGATCTAAAATAAAATGAAACCAAAGGATATAATCAGACCGGTCCACTCGGTCGAGTAACATCGAACGACTCGACCGAGTGGCCACTACTTGGCCAAGTACACACACTACTCGGTCGAGTAACCACAAAAATTACCAAGCCAAAAACTCAATTCACTTGGTCAACCCCTACTACCCCAAGTGCACTTCACTCGGTCGAGTACACCCCCATACTCGACCGAGTACCTAACCCAGAAATACGGAGTAATACAGTCTTCTCTCCTTAAAAATGAATTTTTTCCTCGAAGTTCGCTTGTGCCTCAACACAACTCAAACTCTCTTCTTCCATTCTCAACACCGATTCAACCAACAACGCCTACCTCCACAACATAACCCACAAAATTCTATAACCACAGTATTGCTTATCTAAATTCCATCGCTAGCTCTGTCTTACTAACATATCACCCCCAAAAAAATTCCAATACCAATACTATCCATCAAGAAAGAACAACTATCAAAATTAAATGTTACATTCTACCCCCCTTAAAATGAACTTCGTCCTTGAAGTTCGCTCACACTCATAACCGTCACTACCCAAAACCGTCAACATTATCACAATCATACGCACCTACAACATTATTGTATATCCATTCATTTAAAATACATAATACCCCGAGAACAACCAATACTTTAAAAGATATCGAACCACAAGTCTATCCTTGATTTTCCAATGGAGACTCAAAACCTCAAAATATACCACAAAACGTAGAACTATCAACGCATTGTGCCATTCTACACCTCTTAAGATAAATTTTACGTCATCGTAACCCAACCACTACTAAATCCTTATCTATTCCTCTCCATTATTCCTCTCAATTATCGCCTTACCACCAACACTGATAGCTACTCCATATCCAATACTCCCTCTAACAATTTCCATAAATCCAATCATTCGTCCCACCACCTAAGACTTACCACAAAATTCTCAACCCAATCTACCAATTTAACTCTTCAATATTACCGTACAACAAAATCCTCTGCAATTCATGCCCCTATCCAAAATACATAACACACGGTCCAAAATTCTTACACACCAATGAGATCCTCAAAATTTCCCTTATCGCTACAAAACTCGTCCATACCTTAATATGATACTAATCCCCAACACACCATACCTATTGTGCCAACAATAGATTATGAACCACCTGGAGCTTCTAGTTCGGCACAACACATATTCCGCTAATTGCTTGCCACAACTATGTTAATAAATGCTTCATCCAAATCAAGCTCGAAAGTACTCCAATAACTATGTCTCAATACTATATCTATGGAAATATGACGACAAAATAATTGCATCTGAAATTCTCATCCATAATACACTCTACTCTCTCACCCACAAATCGAAAATTAAAAGAAACAATAGTGTGAAAACACGACCCCAATCCATATGTCAACAATAGAATGAACATAGTATTTCTAAATTCGTCTCTCACCCATCCCATCTCTTCCACCACAACTGATGACGGCATCGCAACACCACCACTAACAGCCGCACCGCAGCGCGAAGTTGCCCATATCGCAACACGAAGTACCGTGCCCGGATCGTAACCCAGAACACAATAGCCACATCGATATTCATTGCACCCTATGTAGTCTCATACTATTACTCACGAGGTCGGAACCACACACAACCACTTGCACATCATAAATACACATTCAAAATTAAATTAACCATTTCATAACGCATAAGTTACCAATAAATAATATATACTTCTAACAACAGGTTAAACTCATATGCACTACATCTCAAGTGAAGTTTCTATTTCAACACCTTATGCTTTCTCGTAACCACAAATATCCATCTCAACCTCCACATGACTAATCTCTTTAGAATGATTGACTTTTCCATTTAATGATATTACATCGAGCCACTAGTGGCAACACGGAGACATAACTGTTATTCATATCAATACACTCGTACTATTAGCTTTAAATATAACAATCTCTTTTTCCTATCTTCTGTTACCATCCCAAATAACGAACTACATTAGATAAATTAACAAGATTATCTCCATGTCTAATCCAATTCCACATTAATTGTTCTGCCATCTAAGCCATGCTAGTGTCAACCACAAGTCACCAACACTTATTAAAGTACCTCATATAGCTACCCATCACTATCAAAACTCATCAAATACCTCAGATGGTCTTCCATCTAGCTTACCACAAAATCCTCCTACCATCCAATTACTCTCTTAAATCCTTACCCCTTAAATTTCTCGAACTCCTTACTAATGGGACATATCACAAATCTTCTATAACCTTTAACATACCTCCTCATTATAGTACCTCACACCACCATATTTCCTTATATCCATTTCCTATAACGCCTGTCCACATTCACTCAACTCATATTTAACAATGATTTTGCTTACCCTAACGCCCTACTCTCAATCACTACTCATAAGTTCCACAACCAACGACGTTCATCCTCAATTATTTCCACCCTCGTTTAACATCTCCGGAAAACCAAAATTTACCTCCAACAGTTACCTTTCCAAAGAGCTTACACAACTAGGTCCGCGTCTGAATATTACAAATTCCCAAACATAGCACATACGTCGAAACCCACATTTCGCCATAAATATAAACACCATTACATTACTCAATCTCACGACAATATCACTCACCTTACATCACAAGACTTGCTCTTTAACTCAATAAGATCATGAACTTCACTTTCTTTTCACAACTTATTCCTCACAAGCACCTCCGACCACTAGTCTTTATCACAAACCATACCAATCATGAGATGATGTTCCCCACATTATAGAATCTGATTAACTTATGAAATAAAACGAATACATATGTAAAACAATGCATTAAGAAGCAAAAAGAACATCTTTGGAATCAATATGACATGCAAAGGGGCCCAAAAGCTAAGGATAAGACCATAACAGAGCTACTACGTCGAGTACTCAACATACTCGGTCAAGTAAAAGACATTCGGTCGAGTACTCGTGTTACTCGACCGAGTGATTTCACTCCAGTAGTTGACCAGAAATTCACGGGAATTGTACTCGGTCGAGTACGAAGGTGTACTCGTTCGAGTGCCTACGCAGTTCTGAACATCGTCCAGTTTTCGTAAAACGGTCCTATCTACCTCATTTCTTGGTCATTTTGGGTGTGTGACCTATCGTTAGAATCGTAAGAGAACAAGATATAACCTCCATTTAAAATTACGTTAATATCATTTCTTATCTTAAGTTATAACGGTTTTAAGACGACCCTTCTATAGACGGCCATTATAACAACTCGATTTTCGTTCTAAACAACTTAGACACCAACAATGCAAACATTGACAACTCAATACTCCTAAAACCAGTATCCTAGGTGAGCTTTTATCATACCAACATGTAAACTAAACATAACATTAATATACTACACGTGGTAGAAGTCATGTTCATCCTTTCTTGCCACATTCATGCTCATACTTCCCAATCAAATAATACTCATCACATCTCATCAGTATGAAATTCAAAAAAAACATATCACAACTCGGTACTATTCACATTGTTCCACCACTTATGCCAATCATATTGCTCATCAAATCACCATATTACTCCACATATCGACATCGATACACATTTGACTACCACAATTACACAACATTCACGTTACTTATCACATAACATCCACTTCATTCATACACATGTAAACACACACATAACGATCCCCTATGACACACCCCGTAGTGAGGGTCGAGGTCGTGAGGGCAATCTTGCGGTTTAAGGACGTTTCCCAAACCTTTGCGGTACCTCCAAATAACTCCTACCCGGGTTCATTTTATTTAGACGCCCTATGTTCATTTTGTTCATTAGTTTTAGGTTCCAAAATCGTCGCTCAGATACCACTTTGTAACACCCCCATCTACCAAAGTGCTTTACCAAGGCCTACCTTAGTACATAGAGGTGCTACCATCTCGGTTGCTCGAGGTATGCATATCAAATAGACCATCAAAGAACAAATTAATAAAGTAAAAGGTTTAGTCGATTACAAGACAAACTATCAAAATCCAACTGAAGTACCAAAAATACAAATCCATGACAAAATTTATCTAAAGAAAAAGTAACAGTGAACGCTACTTAGACTCGGTGATTCTCTTATCCATCCCGAACAAGCTAAACAAATAAACCTGCTAGAAATCTGCTCAATATTCCCTAATTGATAACCGCATGTTCACAACAAGAAGAAAGGGTCGGTCAATTGCTCAACAATCATAAACTATGAAACAAACAACAACAACAACAATAATAGCCATCCTGCATTAGCCAATTTCATCCATCAAGTACAACCATCTAAACCGCAACCAGACCTGCCAGGTTACCCATCGCAACAGGTACCCACACCGCCAGTGGTAGACCGAAGCCTTGCCACCTAAGTCCCTCTCATCGCAACGAGCGAACCCAGATCATTAATGTGCACATTCCCCTTGTGACGGGAACCACAAAGGGAGAACATGGGGGTGAAGACCATCTCCCGACGATGGCTTCGCAAATAATACTAACAGCGTCACCAATCCATACTTCATAACCACATCAAGATAATACAAATTTCTAATTAACATAAATCATACACGCAGATGACTGAGTGGGGAAACCCTACCTTTTTGCAATCCGAGCACACATCAGCAATCCATTATCAATACTTCACAAGTGCATTTATCACCTACATAAAATAATTATGTATAATCACTACATACTCAATTAATCATGCACATAGTGTAGACCCATCCTAACTTAGTAGTAAACTCAACTTAAAGACCAAACTTGACTTTTCTAGACTTTCCAGCACCGGGTAGACTCGCTATAAAATAACTAATTCAAAAAAATATCCAATCGATGCATGGAACCGTGTGACTTTTTTGTTAAAACTCTTATCTAAAGTACTTTTCCCAAATTCTAAACTTATCAAGGGTGTTGGAGTATGTGTCCTCGACAATAATGCGATCACAACGATGATTTAAATATCATTATTAAAATCTCAAAATAAGAATACACAAGGGTTGATTCTTCAATAAAGTCAACTGAT
>VHZZ01005905.1:23494-35096 GCA_009801015.1 Silene noctiflora
ATGTAACTATACTTTTCCCAAATTTCGTTCAATTATTTAAGATTTAATTTTGTGGTAAAAAATTTGGTCAAGTAAGTTTCAATCATCATTATTAACTCATATTTTTATCTTGTATAGTGGTGTATTTCAATCAATATTACAAAGCAAATATATTATTTAGAATATGATAAGAGAAGAAATAAGAAAGGAAGAAAGAAAGAAATTCATTTAATAGTAGTGGGGGACCCTACATCTGAAAAAAAATAATTTTCCTTTTTCACTCTTCAAATTTATCAGCTAATAGGATTATCCCAAATGACTTAGCTTTAATAGATAGGAGATGCCTAAATTTTAGATTCTCTAACTCAATTTTTATAAATTATTCTAGTTCAATGAAATCTTTTTAGTTTGGTTCAAGTCAATTATTCAACACAATTTAGTTACTCCTAATTAAAGTTAAAGTAAATAAAATTGTGAACAACCAATTTTGTTTTTCGTGTTAAATTTTAAAACGGATTAAAATTGTGAATTGTGAATCGTGGCTGCATGAGAGAGGTGTGTCTCACTCGGCTTAATTTTTGGGCCTACATCTGTTTCTAATTTATTCGCATTGGTTCTTTTTGGAATTGTCCCTACTGATTTTTGTAATATTAAAGATTGTTCGGTTCGGTTTGGTGGGAATTTTGTATTTGGCAACTTTATCTTAAAGGGATTGAAAGCAATCAAAGCATGATATGCTTGTTTGACATTGATTTTGTGAACTTATTTCAAGCCCTCTTTTTATAAGAATCAAGTGGAAGCCTCTGGAATTACGTGTTATTTCTCATGGTTTTAGAGCATGCTTATTAATAACCACACATTTTCATTAAAGATGACATTATCTGTCATAAGTTGAAGACGGATAGTGCCCTCTCACAATATACAAGTGTCACTATTTATACGGTGCTCCATTTCTCCCCCAATTATCCTCTCACTTGCCTTATTATTGTGAGAGGGACACTATCCGTTTTCAGCTTATGACGGCTAATGTCTACCACAAGTAAGACGCTTTGATTAATAAGTTAGTAGTATGTTCTATTAAAGCTAATCCATGCATCTTAAGGATTGGGACTCCTCGTAACAATCGTATTTGTATTGACATGACGAAATTACGTAACAATCCTGCTAGCCATCCTAGCTCCACCACTGAGCAACACAAAAGTGAAAGCTTCAAAAAAATAAGGAAAGTAACCACAACTCACTATATAATCACAATTTATGGAATAGTAAAAGAAAATCTTTCAATGGATAATGATAGGGCGTCACCCTCTCACATGCATCCATTATTGTAGGGTTCCCCACTCATCGCATGTGAGAGGGTGACACCAACATTGAGTTTCACCCGGTGATGCCAACTCATTTTCCTTCATTCATTAATGAATCATTAACTTTATTATTATCAATAATACTGTAATAAGTAAGAGCAATTGCAATGGAAGGTTTTGTCTTGAGTTGTAATTTGTAAATCCGAACTTTTAAAAAAAGTTTGTTCCATTGAATGATAAAGTTTGTCCTTCAAAAAACAAACTTGGTTTGAAAAGAACAACCTAATGGATTGTATTTAAGCATTGATTACCCTTCCAAATTTGGTATTAATTTATGAATTAGAGAATAAATTACACATAAATCAATGTAATTAATGCATGTATTAAGTGTTTATTTCCTTTTTTAGTTGCTTAAATACAATCCATTGAGTTGTATTAATCAATGTAATTAATGCATGTACCAAGTTCTTCCCAAAACCAAGAAATTGGTAGACATAACAATATTAATTATGGTCTAATTAAAGAACTTTATATAAAGATCTTCCATTATAACAAAAAGTTCTTAGTTATTGAAATTGTCAAAATATGATATGGCAATTGAAGAACTTTATAATAAAGTTCTTCCATTGTACTCAGTGGCGTTTCTAGAACCGGTGCAATGGGGTTCAATTTTACACACATTTTTTTTGTAAACTAACATCGTAATTTTCTTATTAATAATGTAACTATAGTATTGATTATTCTAAATTTTTAGGTAACTTCTGAAAAAATAAATAAATTATGATATGCATTGATAAATTTGGCTTTAATATTTAGCAAAAACTTATTGTAGTACTCATACAATTGATAAAATTAACAATGAAAAATATTATTGAAATCAATAACACAAAGGAAATCTATCTATTATACACAATTTTAAAACCCATATTTTAGAAGTAAGAAAAATCAAAGGAAAGTGGAGTCATAGGATTCGAATCCATGACCTCCAAAACAAAAACGATCATACTTTACCACTACACTACTTTTCCAATAATGATACAATACCATACTAAATTATTCTTATCCTTTTTTTAACGGGGGTTTAATGGAACCCATGAACCCATTTAAAAAAGCCTCTGACTGCACTTGCACTAAGTACCCCGTAATTTTATACTGAGTATATACTTTGTATTAAAAAAAAGTCATCTTCATGGTAATTGGTAAGAACCGTCCTTGGAAAAATTGAATGGCCGAACTAAAGAGATACCCTTCACGGGGCACTTGGTTGCTGAGCCATCCCTACAATCATGCATGAGAAATGTCCATTCTAGAGTAACAGTTTGTCTCCCTCGATACGAAAGTATCCGTTTTAACTATAAAACGGAATAAGTAGTATTATCTCATATGGGTATATAAGACAAATATTTAACTATTTTCTACGCATTCTATTTTTGTCTTATTCGTACTATTTAACCCGTCTTAAATTTAAGACGGATACAATGACTAAGTGAAGTCTTGCACACTGCAGTATTACCAATGATAGTAAAGAATTGAATAAAATAGCATGTGGTATGTTTATACCTTACATACGTAATCAAGTAATTGTTACGGATTCATTTGGAAGTTTCCCTTTTGAGTTTGTAATATGTGCTTCCTATTGCAATAAAAATTCCATGTTTTCTACTCTAAGTAAAGAGTGTGAATGTTATTGCCAACTTTGTCTAGGAATAATGCGACTGCCAAGGACTCTCTTTGCTTCAACAAAACTACTTTCCTCGTCTAATCAATACCAATTAAGCATGGCCAATAATAATAATTGAAGGGTAATTAAGTAATTTACTCGTCTATATGTTCATGCAAAGCGTCTTGCTTGAGACGAACACCATCCGTCACAAGCTGAAAACGGATAATGTCTCTCTCACAATAAGACAAGTGAGAGGGCAAATGGGGGAGAAATGGAGCACCCCATAGATAGTGTCACTTGCATATTGTGAGAGCGACACTATCCGTCTTCAGCTTCTAACAGATAGTGCCCTCTTCAATGAAAATTTGTGATGTTCATGAATCATGAGCCGAGTAATTAGGTCACTAATGACTAGAGGTGGCAATCGGGTCAGTCGGTTCGGATTTGGATCGGGTCAGGTTATATCGGGTTCGGGTCAGCCTACTCTTTCGGGTCGAGTCGGATCGGGTCATTTCGGGTCAAATGATGTACCGGGTCGGGTTTGGGTCCTTAATCGCATCACTACAATTTTTTACCATTAAATTTAGTTTTTAACTTATTATTTGGTTTAACTACTTCATTATTAGGTTAAACGTATCAATTTAAACACAAAATCACTTCCATTTTGATCAAAATTAAGCTTAATAATTGTTGGGTCATCAATTTAATTGGGTTAGTATCGGGTCGGGTCTGGGTCGGGTTCAGGTCACTGATAATTGGGTCGTGTCGGGTTATGAGTCGGATCGGGTCGGTTTCCGGTCATAATATTTTCGAATCTTGTCGAGTCGGGTTTATTCGGATTTGGGTTGGGTCAGACTTGCCAACTCTACAAGTGAATAGTGATGATGAAATTAGCTTTGTCCAAAGTCCAAACTCATTAAGGATTTGAATTTTATTACGAAGTAGCTAGCAACTTCTGTTAGCTAAGCTGCATTAATCCAATCCGTTATATACATTGTGCCTAAACTGCTAAATGTAGGCCATGTTAATTTGAAGAAATTTAAATATTACTCTCTTTGTCTCATTCATTTCTTTACGTTCACTTTTTTACACATGTCAATGTACATTTTATTTTGTACATATCTTTATTTATATATTATTAAAAACTATAAAAAATTGATATTCTTAATGTACTCGTTAAAACGATTCAAAAAAAATTTCACATGAGTATATTTTATGTTATATATTGAAATTATATTAAATATTCTCCCACTCATGAATAATACCTAAAAAGTAAATGTAAAGAAATGGATGAGACGGAGATAGTATAATTATGATTTTGAAAACCAACCTATAAAGTGAGGATAATGAATTCTGTAAATCACAATGAGAAAACAATATTCAACATCAGACTTTGTATACACTTGACATATAAAGACAAGCTAATAAAGTCATTATCTACATTATTCGAGTCTTATCAACATTATCTCCCATCATTTTCCTTAATTATCATAAACAAAAACAAATACTCGGTATAAAATAAAATAAAATAAAATAAAACAAAATAAAACATAGGGTGATGGTGTCATATGGACATCTCCATTATGAGAAGAATAGAATGCATGGGACTGGTAGTATGATGCCGTATATCTAGATATGTGGATGTTTGGGATGAATAATTGAAATTGGTCCCCAACCAACCCAAAACTGTGCATGTGATATCTCTCAATATAGAGTTCATGTTTATACATTCTTTCTATCTTTTTGCTTCACTCTTTCCTTCACTTTGGTATTGTCTGCCCTTTACTCATAAAGTAGCCAAACCACATTGCCCATTTCCCTCCCTACTTATTGCTCACACGTGTCGCATTCTCACTGGCCTTGATGGCCTTCTTTGCTGAAATCTGCTCACTCTTCATGTGATTTGACAACTCTACGTACTCTACAAGGACATTTACCTTCAACTTTAAAAACTAGCCGTTTGTGTAAACTTTAATTAGGATTGTTTGGTTTTGATTTATGTTTGTTATTGATAGAGATTATGAAGATGGTCATATGATTTTATTTGGAACGTTTGTAAAACTGAGAGCTTACTTAAAACGGTTTTTGACAATTCCTTCTCGTATCGATTTAACAATTCCTTCGCATATTTTCAATCAAGTTATCACAACCTTAATCCCTTCACGTTCAAATCAATTACATGTTGGAAACAAGCAATACTCGGTCACCACAACAATGGCACATCTAAGGGCTACGACCCTGTTTTTATGGACTTAATTTCAGTTCAGTAGCTCAACTCACTCAACTTCATTCACTTCTGTTCGGTTCAACTTATCTCTTCACAAAATAACTTTGACTTCAATTCAGTTAAGTTCAACTCCTTTAAGTTCAGTTCAACTCCTTTTAGCCGTAAAAAAACACCCTCTAGACAAAGGAGAATCTTCGGTTTCCTTGCAAAAAAATTCTCCGTTCCGCATCTCCTCCACCACAAGGGCTAATAATAACTGAGTTGAAGACGAAACTAAAGTAAAGGCGTAAGATAACTTGGGTTTTAAGCATGGAAAGACAAAATGATTGGCACTAATAAAGTAATAATGGTACTTAATCAAGAGTAATAATACAACACAATAATGAAGCTAAGCTCAATAATTTACTCGCATTACCAAACGACTTAGACGATAAAATACGAAGCAAAAAGGACAATTCATAACAGTTGGCTAAAGTAGCTAATAGCTAAATAGGTACTGCACACACACAAAAGAGAAGAGAAAACAATAAAAATCCAATAAATTTATCTTCATTTCATTTTCTTGTCTTTCACATTGTGTTTTCTGGAAAATGCAATAGTAATTGATGGATGGAGATGTTGAATTAAGCTTAGTTGGTAGGGTTGCTACGGAATGATCCAAGGGCTTTGATTGCAGCTGCTCTCAATATGTATTGATGATATGCTGCTGCTGCCAATGCTCCGATGAATGGTCCGACCCAGAATATCCACTGCACATTTCAATCATAATTCGATTAGTTTGTTTAGTAATTCAATACTAATCGATCACAAAACAGAATTAGCTTACGGGTCCTATGTAGAGACCTTAAGAGTTTGGAATTAAAATTTCAGAGGCGTGGAATTAGACAGTCGCAAAGCCAATACCAGTAAAAACCACAAGTAGGAAATGCAATGGCATGAAATGGGACACGACTATAAGGCCGATACAAAATAAAATGAAGACAGTTTTCACCTCCCGTCTTAAGACGTCTCAAGTATATATAATCCCTTGTAAGGGCCGTTTTAAGTTAAGACACGGTCTCAAACATGAATTGGTGCAACCATTTAGCTAGTAATCATCTAATTGAGCATATATTATTAACAACATTGCTAAAGGAATCTCACTTTAGATAAAGAGTAAAGACAAACACAGATCCATAAATGACCAAAATAACCCTGAAACATAATCTCTTGCTTATCAACTACGAAGTACATAATTGCCAGACTCACAACACATTAAATGACCAAAATACCCTTAACGCAAAATCCCAACAAGAAGTCGGAAAACTTACTTGATCATCCCAGATCTTCTTGTTGTTGTAGATAACAGCAGCACCAAAACTCCTAGCAGGGTTAATACCAGTACCAGTAATGGGAATAGTAGCCAAGTGAACCATAAACACGGCGAACCCAATAGGCAGCGGGGCCAATATCGGGACGTGGGAGTCACGGGCACTTCTCTTAGGGTCAGTAGCTGAGAAAACAGTGTAAACCAAGACAAATGTACCAATAATCTCAGCACCAAGGGCAGTACCCTTGTTGTAACCTGGTGCAACTGAGTTGGCCCCACCACCAAGGGTATTATAGGAATGTTTCATGAATGCCTTTACTAAGCCTACACCACAAATTGCACCTAAACATTGGGATATCATGTATGACACTGCCCTTATTAGGGACACCTTCCTTGCTAGGAAAAGCCCAAAGGTTACTGCTGGGTTGATGTGTCCTCCTGTAGAATCATTAATTCTTGCATTAGTTTATTACGTACACAGTTTTTCTAATGTGTGACTTATCAAGAGGCTAATTGATGTGCAACAAACACGTTTTTACCGTAATTAGTGAAAAAATCTTGTAAATCTTTTCTTTAATTAGCTTTTTTTAATATATACCCTTAAGGAACACGTTAGACAGACCGTGCTAATTATTGTGCAAGAGCGGTTAGATAGTACAAAGTGAGTGCTTAACCAATTAAAGGACGGTAATATTCTACATATTGTCTTATTTCGAACTTATTTTCTAAAATTAACTCTTGCCCATAATACCCTTTTGAATTTTTTACTATGCAAAAAGGAAAAAAACAGAATTTGGTTTGGAAAGTTTGGATCTTTAAGCTTACAGACTGTATGTCTGTATCTACGAACAAAAGCCAAAATATTCAGAAATAAGTCATTTTTTTAACCTAGAAAGTTTGGATCTGTTAACTTAAGAGAGTATAATTAACAACTTTATCCTCAAAGTTGTGATAATTATTATTTTAAACTTAATTTTCTCAAAGAAATACATAAACAGGAAACTTCTTCTGTTATATGACAGAAAATACTTAAATTTAACTAAAGCAAGTACAAATTTTTAAGCTTAAAAGACCTTAACAAACAAGAGATAGTACTATTTTAGCTCAAATTAACTTAAACAAGAGAGTTGTTGTTGGGAGCGATGTTTTTAAGTGAAGACGATCTTTAAACAAAACAAAAGGAGACAAGTTGATAAAAGAAGCAGTACTGACCAGAGATACCAGCAGTGCAGTAAACAAGAATAAAGATCATGCYACCAAAAGACCAAGCAATACCAAGAAGACCAACACCACCACAAGGAGCAGTTTGTTTCTTATGACCAATAACAGTAGCAACAGTTATGTATAGAAACAATAATGTTGCTATAAACTCAGCAATTAAAGCTCTGTAAAATGACCATAACTTGAGCTCACCCATGTCAAACAATGGTGCTGGTGGTGGGTCCACATAGTCTTTCCCATGGTGTTGCCCTTGTGCTTCTTCACTAAGCACTTCTTTTGTCATTTTTTAAATTAATGATTTGTTTTTTGTTTTAGTGGTGTTTTTTGTGTCAAGTGTTGTATGTGTATGTGTGTGTGTATGTTAGGGGGTTTATAAAGAGGATGGAAAGATATTACTAGAATAATATAGGTGTGTTATTGTGGATAAACTTTAATAATGCCAATGTTTGGCCTTTTTTTGGTGTATAATATTAAAACAGAAGTTGCTTTCTAAGTTTGTTTTTCATATTTTGAAAATTTGTTCTAAAATTAAGTATTTATTGAATTTGGTTGCTTGAAAGCTATACTGAAAAAGAAATAAAAGGGAATATTATTTATCACGTGTTCGGAAATTTAATATTTCGTATTAAAATTGAACTCTATAATAAAATGTCTTAAGTGTTTCAGAACCTTTGAATTTGAATTGAAATTGAATTCACTTTCTTTTTAATTTGAACTTGGTTAAAATTCAAGTTCTCAAATTCATACATATGATAGTCATTTCAATTTCAACATTATCTGATCTGCAACTGTAGGCTAGTTGAATAAGTTGGGATACATACGTGACAGATCTTCGGGCAGACCTACTTGACCATTTTCAAATTCATAGATTTCCAATGTTATTGAGAAATTGAAATTCAAAATTGAATTTACATACCATAATTCTAACTAAGTTTATGAAACTGGATTTTATATATTAAATTAAAGCATTTTAATTTTATAATTAAAATACTGAAAATAAATTTAATTGCGTTTCAAAACATTACCTTATAAAGTTATAGACATTTGATTTATATTTAGATTTGTGTTATTTTCATGAAATAGTCACACTTGTAAATTCTTCAATTTTACCGCGAGTGGTTAATGAAATTTTCTAAATCAAATATAAAAGAACATTTATATTATTTTTATAAACTAAGTTTTTTTGAAATATTATTTTAATAGATTAATTATGTTTGAATATTTAAAAATGTTTTTTTTATATGTATTTATAGTATTTAATGGACATATTCATATCAGTTATAAGAACAACAAATTCATTAAAAAGATCAAGTGGGTCTCACTAATTTATCATGAATAGAACAAATGAAGAATGTTTGTAGAATTCTTCTCAACAAAAGAAGAAAATGTTAGTTTTTTTTGACTTAATTTCAATTTTTATAAGTTTAATTCAATTCCATTAGGTTTAGTTATTTTTTTTTTTTTTTTTTTTTTGCCTAATTTTAGCTTATTTCAGTTTATCTCAATTTAATTTAATTTAATTTAGTTCAATTCAATTCAGCTAATTCCTTCACAAATTAACTCTTACTTCACCTCCATTTAATTTAGTTAAGTCCTATTAGCCGAAAAGAACAAAACTTTATATTTAATTCATATCCACTAAATTCAGTTAAGATAGTTTCAGACCAAAAGAACACGCTTGTATTTATTTTTAGCTTATTATTTTTGTAAAAAAATAGGGAAAGATAGAGTGGGGAAGTGGGGTCAGAAAAAGATAGAAAGACAGCAAGACCATGTGAGGGGAAAATGATAGAGGATTAAAACCTGTGAAGCTGAGAGTGAGTTGGGTTAAATGAAATTGGGTTGGGTTAGGTGGGGTTAGAAAACGGTCAGCCTGTCATCCAGCCCACAACTTTGCCACCCACCCTTTATAACGGCTACCTTCTTTATCTTGTCACTTTCTTGTTTCTCTTACGTCCTTCTCACTTCTATACTACATTTCCTCTTCTTTGTCTTCTTCCATTATTCATTATAACATCGCTAATTTTGGCTTGTGATGGTAATATCCGTCACAAGCTTGTAACATGTCAAATAATATTTATTTTGGATAAATAAAAATAAATTATTTATGATTTTCTAGACACTCTTACTTTTGTCTTATCTACCCACATAGTTATACTTAACCTGTCACAAGCTTGTGACGGATATACCTGTTACAAGGAAGACTTATTGTTATAACATTACTAATTCGAATTTAGACATGTTCGCGTACCTACTAGTGAGAGTAATTAAACAAATTTTTGCGTAGTTTTGGCATTGCAATTATGAATACATTTCGCGTATTTTAAAATTAATATGGGAAGAATATATTGAAATACAGTAAAAACTAATTATGTTAACAAAGAGTCTTGCTTGTTACGATCTCTTAAAAGAGACCTCTCACAACTCCTCCTCACTTGCCTCATTGTCTCACGTCTCTTCAAAATGACAGATTTTGTCCGTCACAAATGAGAATTTGTGTTATGTTAAAGGGAGGGTTGATTGACATGAGGCGTTTTAGTCCCTCTAACTTCGAGATGGCTAACATTATAATCAAGTAATTGCTAAACATCTAAACCAGATTATATGATGCTAAAATTAGTTGTTGTTAAGTCCTGTTCTTTTCGGTTGAATAAAACTGAACTGAACCGAGCTGATGAATGGAATTGAACTGAATTTAGCTGAATTTAACTGGATGAAGTTGAGCTAAATTGGATGGAGCTCAAATAAGTGTTAATTTGTGAAGAACTAAATTGAATAGAGCTGAGCTGAACTTAACTTAACTGAACTGAATGAAGCTGAACTAAACTGAATGAAGAAAAAAAGATAAACTGAATTGAACTAACAATAAATGTTGTATGTAATATTAGAGAGGTCAATTTACAGTTTTAATATGAATTTGTAAGGTCAATGTTTGCGAGGTCAATTTTACCATAATTAATTCGAATTTAAAATAATGTATTGGTACGTTGTTAATAACAATAAAGTGTGCCTAAAATCATAAAATTTGACATATATTTTAGTTTTAGAAATAATAGAGCTAAAGACATGTGATGGTAAAGGGTCCATGTAGCAATGTAGCCGTTGTGAAGAAAAGAAGCAACGGGGTTTGTTTAGACGTAAACGGTAATCATAATTTGTAACATCATAGATGCCATTAATCTCTCCAACTTTGTTGAGCTTTCATGGTTTCGGACTTTCGGCTGCCCTACTTCCTAATAATATCAATCATTATTTGGCCCAACCCACTCATAAATCATCCGGTTCTAAATCTTCCTTTGAACGAATATATTTGTCACAAACATGTGACGGATTATATATTATTCATATGGGTAAATAAGATAAAATTAAAGTGATTAAAGAGTCATAAATAATTTATTTTTATATTTTTCAATGTGAATTTTATTTAACTTGTTACTTTTAACCTGTCACATGCTTATGACGGATACTGTTCGTCGTTAAAAATTTGTGATCATCCAATGCACTCTCGCACTAATTGTAGATAATCTTTTCATTTATGCCCCACAGCCCCCCACTCATAACTTGTCATTCGATTATACTAATTTTTGTACCACTTTCCTCCATGTACATATAAATTTATAAAACTTGGGGTTTTAAAATGTGTATATGAGCATAGCTATTCATAAAGATAAGATTAAAAAGCCACTAGAGGTACCCATCTTCAATTTTACTAAATTAAAACCCAAATTTTATCACCGACAATTATCTAATTGAGCCGAGTTTGAGTTGAGGTAGTGACTAGTTGACTACTCATTTAAAGTTGGCACTGTAGGAAATATAACTTATCTGACCAACAATGACCTTAAATCGAGACGCCGTGTAAGACACTGCCCTAAATCAGTTAGACCCCCACACAGGTG
>VHZZ01005910.1:12896-33771 GCA_009801015.1 Silene noctiflora
TTTTTACCCAAAAATACGATTAAACCGTAATTTATTTTAAATAACTTATTAAATTACTTTTAAAACTTAAACCCAATTTTACGGGTGTTACAAGATTACTACCCGGGACATCCGTTAAACCCTACCCCGTAAATTTGTTGTTCAATCTCTTAGCGATGTGAGTTATAATCCCGCCTATGTTAATGGATGCGGCCTCTCGGTCACGAGCATTGCTTTGCTTCACTAAATGGTCAACAACAAACTTTACAACATTTGGCTCAAAACGGCGGAGCCGTTGTGGGTTCAAGTAGGCACCAAAAATAGTGAGTTCTCTTTGTAATTGTATCGGGTTCTTTCCTTCCGAAAATAGACCCCGCAATCAATTGATGGCCAATTCTCAATATGGGGTGGTGGACATTTTTATGGGAAAGACGTTTGTAATCCGATGTGACCATGCCTGTCATAGATGTCCAAAATTCCTTTGGGGCTTGACCTTTTCCCCAAGGTAACCACAACAAGTCTCCAAATCCATGAATAAAGCGGCCATAAGTAACATTCTCCAAACGAAAAGATATCGGACAATTGATATTTTGCTTGTCATATTTGAAGCTAGAAAGAAACTCATAAGTAGGCTCGCGATAAGTTTTCTCATTCATGTGAAACAAAGTGTTCAAGCCTAATTCGGTGAAAAATTCTTTCATTTGGCTTGCAATTCCGAACTTTTCAAGAGTAGGTTGACAAAGAAACTTAGTCAGGCAAAGAGGCTTACCCAAAAGATGATCAAATAGCTTCCTTTGTATTGAAGGAAAGTTAAGATGAGTCGGAATTGTTGGTTCACTAGCTACCGCTCTTAAATCCCGTCGTGTTTGGATTACTAAAGCGGTACTAGTTGACATGGTTTTTTTTTTCTCTTGCTTGGTGTCTTTGCTTTGCCCTTTCCTTTTGCTTTTCCCACCATTGTTGCTAGTGTAAGACTTCACCCTTGAATGCACTTCCTCTTCTTTAAGCTTCTAAAACGTCCAATAATCTACTCAAAGATTGTTAAAAAGGCCTAAAATATGATTATCAAGCCTCCTTTAACCTTCAATAGTCTTCAATTGAATCAAGAAATCAAATTTTAATTCCCGTTTTTTTTTTTTTTTTGAAACCCTAGAAATTAAAAACTTGATTTCGGCCAAATTTGTTGATTTTGAGTGTAAAAAATGGCTCTTGGATGGTTTATAAATGATACTAGGAAGTTTTTCTAGCAATTTGGGACAAATTTGGTGAGATTTGATAAAAAACGGAGATGGAAAATTGAATTTTTATGAAGAAAAGAGATGGTTTGATCTTGTGTGTTTGTGTTTGTTAAAATAGGTGTAGTAACTGGGAAAGTGTACAGGAAGTGCAAAGAAAAGAAAGTGGCTTAATGTTTTTTTTATATGAAAAAGGGTAAGGGGGGTAAGGATCCCGTCCCGGCCGGTATGGTGGTAGTGCCGGTCCGGGATGGAGGGAAGGGGCGAGAGGGGAGCTTGGGGGGTGGTACCGGTGGGATGGGGTGGGTACCGGTGGGATGGGTGGGATCGTATGGAGTTATACCGAGAGGAAGAAAGGGGGATGTGCAGTATTAGGGGAAGAGGAGCCCGTCCCGGCCGGTATGTGTGGGTTCCGGACCGGGATGGTGGGTAGGGAGGGAGGGGAGTTCGGGGGGGAGGTGGTACCGGTGGGATGGGGTGGGTACCGGTGGGAGGGGTTGTTTTTATTTCCTTCCTCTCTTTTTTTTTCTTCTTTCTTTTTTTTCTTTTCTTTTCTTTTCTTTTCTTTTCTTTTCTTCTCTTCTCTGTCTTTTTTTTATGCACATTTCTCCTCCCTCATCTCGTCCCATAGGGACAACTTTTGGGACACCAATATACTCCACTTTTTCTCCTCTTCTTCACTTCCCAAACACTTGAGGCGTTCTTTTAGGCCAAAAGAAGCTAGGAATGCTTCCAGAAAAATGATATTCATGCCCAAA
Organism: Silene noctiflora; assembly: GCA_009801015.1. Lineage (NCBI taxonomy): Eukaryota > Viridiplantae > Streptophyta > Magnoliopsida > Caryophyllales > Caryophyllaceae > Silene > Silene noctiflora. The sequence continues at coordinate 14,869 of VHZZ01005910.1, forward strand.
AACCGCTCCACTTGTAACACATTACACACACAACACCTTCATACACTATTAGTATCCTCCCTCACTTTCGCTCATGAAAATTTACAACTAAATAAGCGATAAACTAATGCAAATGATGATGAGCTAAACTAATGCTTTACTCATGGGCTGCCTCCCATGTAGGGCCCTTGTTTAACGTCGTAGGCTCAACCAAGTCATGCAATGGTTCCTCAAAACGAAATATCCGCCAATAAACAAAAATAATATTCAACCAAGGAGAAGACAAGTTCCAATGGTGCAAATTTCCTTCACCAAGGGGGCTCCGGCTATGTAATGCTTGAGTCGTTTCTCGTTGACCTTAAAAGATTGGTCCCCATCGGTCACCTCGACCGCGCTATATGGAAAGGCATGGACTACGGTGAAGGGCCCCGACCATTTCGATCTTAGCTTATCGGTGAAGAGCTTGAGTCGTGAATTGAACAAGAGTCCCCTTTTTTGAATTCTCTTCTACGGATAGCTCGATCGTGGAATCTCTTGGTCCTCTCCTTGTATCGCTTGGCATTCTCATAGGTCTCGAGCCTAAATTCTTCCAACTCATTAAGATCAAAAAGCCTTCTTTCGTCGGCCGCATTCAAGTCGAAGTTAAGATACTTGATAGCCCAATAGGCTCGATGTTCAAGTTTGACGGGAAAGTGGCATGACTTCCCATACACCAACCGGAATGGTGAAGTGCCAATAGCAGTCTTAAAAGCGGTGCGGTAAGCCCAAAAATCGTCATCAAGCTTCATAGACCAATATTTCCTTGACCGAGCAACAATTTTCTCAAGAATTGATTTAATTTCCCGATTAGAGATTTCGGCTTGTCCATTAGCTTGGGGATGGTAGTCAAGGCTCCGCCTATGTTGGACCCCATAATTTTTGAGCATAGCCTCAAAAGTTTTCTCATAAAAGTGAAAACCTCTACCGCTTATAGGCACTCTCTGCACTCCAAAGCACGAGAAAATTACCGACTTCAAGAATTTGCCGACCGACTTGGCATCACATGTCTTGGTGGGAATGGCCTCCACCCACTTGCTTACGTAATCAACCGCCACCAATATATATTCATAACCATAAGAGGATGGATACGGGCCTTGATAATCAATCCCCCACACATCGTATAGCTCTACTTCAAGAATGTAATTCATGGGCATTTCGTGTCTCCTAGAGATGTTCCCTCCTCTTTGGCATTGATAACATTGCTTCACATAATTGGCGACGTCATGAAATAGAGAGGGCCAAAATAACCCGCATTACAATACCTTTGCGGCAGTTTTCTTGGCACTAGCATGTTGTCCACATGGCATGTCGTGGCAATGAGATATGATCAACTTCGCCTCTTCAAACGGCAAACACCTCCTTATTATCCCGTCAGGACAAGACTTGTATAGGCATGGGTCCACCCAAAAGTAGTGTCTCACATCATGGAAAAACCTCTTTTTTTGGTGGTAGTCATAGTCATAAGTAACAATTCCGGAAACCAATTAGTTAACGATGTCGACAAACCAAGGTACCTCATCAATAGCAAGTGAAAATAGTCGATCATCGGCAAATGAATCATTAATTAGGGAACCATATTTAACACTATCGTTCACAAACCTTGAAAGATGGTCGGCAACAACATTTTCCACACCCTTCTTGTCTTTTATCTCAATGTCAAAATCTTGCAACAATAAGATCCACCGTATCAAGTGTGGCTTGGGCTCCTTCTTGATGAGCAATTGTCGCAAGGCCGCATGATCCGTGTGAATAATAACCTTTGATCCCACCAAATATGTGCGAAATTTCTCCATTGCAAACACCACCGCTAGAAGGTCCTTTTCCGTTGTTGTGTAGCTGATTTGAGCATCATTTAGAGTTTTTCTAGCATAGTGAATAGTATGAAGCTTCCCATCATGCCTTTGGCCTAAAAACGTGCCCAAGGCATGATCACTAGCATCACATATCAACTCGAAAGGCAAACTCTAATCGGGCAGTTGAATAATTGGTGCGGTGACAAGGGCCTCTTTCAACCTATTGAAGGAAATCAAACAATAATTAGAGAATTTAAATGGAGTGTCCCTTGCTAAGAGTTCGGTCAATGGCTTTGCTATCTTAGAGAAATCCTTAATGAAGCAGTGGTAGAACCCTGGATGCCCAAGAAAACTCCTCAGCCCCTTCACATTTTTAGGAGGTCGTAAACTCTCTATGACCTCAACGTTGGCTTTGTCCACATCAATACCCTTATTGGACACTACTTGTCCCAACACAACACCTTCTTCTACCATAAAATGGCACTTTTCCCAATATAAGACCAAGTGGCTCTCTTGACACTTGTCCAAGACCTTCTCCAAGTTTTTTAAACAATTTACGAAAGATTTTTCCACTACCGAGAAGTCATCCATAAAAACTTCAATCTCTTTCTCAATAAAATCGGAGAAAATAGACAACATACATCTTTGAAAGGTTGAGGGAGCATTACATAGCCCAAATGGCATTCTCCTATATGCATAGGTGCCAAAGGGGCAAGTAAAGGTGGTCTTATCTTGGTCATTTGGGTGGATGGGGATTTGGAATAATCCCGAATACCCGTCCAAGAAACAAAAGTAGTCATGTTGACTCAAAAGCTCCAACATTCGGTCCATAAACGGCAAAGGAAAGTGATCCTTCCGGGTAACCTTGTTCAATTTTCTATAATCCACTCACATTCGCCACCTGGTTACCATTCTAGTGGGTATCAACTCATCCTTATCATTCTTAAAAAAATTCATACCCCCCCCCCCCCCCCTTTTGGGCACCACATGTACCGGACTCACCCACCTACTATCGGAAATGGGGTAGATGGATCCCGACGTCATAAAGCTTCAACATCTCCTTTCTAAACACTTATTTCATCGTGGAGTTAAGGCAACATTGATGCTCTATGGATGATGACTCTTCATTTTTCAAATGGATACGGTGGGTGAAAAAGGAAGGGTTAATCCCCTTAATATCATCAATTGAGTACCCAATGACATCCATATATTTTCTTACAACATCAAGCAAGTTTTGAAGTTCAATGTCATTGAGTGCATTATTGACAATAATGGGGTAAGTTTCATTTGGACTAAGAAAAACATGCTTAAAATTAGAAGGAAGGGGTTTCAACTCCACTTGAGGAGGCGTGGATCTCTCCTCAATTTTACCGTCCTTCCTCAAGCTTTTAATTTCCTTGTGGAAATCCTCCACAAATTTTGACTCCATAGCCATGGCATACTCTCTATGCTCCTTGCCATCTCTTTCCTTGCCCTCAAGGAAACCTTGTAAGCTCTCATCTTCTACATCTTGCCTCTTTTCAATACATTCTTCAAGGGCATCCACCATGTAGCATTATTTACCCTCCAAAGGCCCTTTCATTGCCTTGCTTAAAGAGAACTCAAACTTTTCTTTACTAACTTGGAGAGATAGCTTCTCATTCTTAACATCAATTAGAGCACCCTCCGTAGCAAGGCAATGGCGCCCAATATGATTGGAATATTAGAATCTTCAGGAATATCCAAGACATAAAAATCGCATGGTATCACAAGATTCCCAACCTTAAGAAGAACATCCTCCACAAGGCCAATAGGATACCTCACCAACCTGTCCGCAAGTTGCAAAGATACCCTAGTAGGGGAAAGTTCAAAATCCTCCAATTTCTTGAAAATTTTGAGTGGCATGAGGCTAATGCTAGCCTCCAAATCACATAGGGCTCTTTCAATGTTGATGGACCCAATTACACAAGGAATTGAGAAGCTACCCGGGTCTTCAAGATTTTGGGGTTGCTCATTAATGAGGATAGCCCTACATTATTTAAACAAATTCACCATTTTTGGACCATCCAAAGTGTTCTTGTTTGAAATCATCTCTTTCAAAAACTTCTAATAACTTGGAATCTCCTTGATGGCATCTATGAAAGGAATAGTGATGTTCATTCCTTTCATCATGTCCAAAAAACTTTAATACTTTTGCTCAAACTTTGCCTTTGTCCACTTCCTTAGGTGTTTCAATCACGATCTCAATAAGTTCATTATCGGCCACCTTTGATGGCTCAACTACCTCTCCCGATTGACCACTCTTCCTTTTCTTCAATGGTGCATACTCACCCAACTCTCTTCCACTCCTCAATTCAATAGCATTCACGATTTTCGGGTTCTCCTTCGTCTTCCCCGAAAACTTTCCACTTGAGCCTTGCAATTGACTCACTTGGGTAGCCAATTGAGAGATTTGGTTGTCCGTAATCCTTTATGAATCTTGCATTTGGCTTCTCAATTGGTAGATGGATGAAGTAGTCTCTTCTTGCTTTTGATTGGAATGGTTGCTGAATTGGTTTTGAGTGTTCATCATTTGTTCCATCATAATCTCCATGTTTGACTTGGGCTGGGTAGTTTGTTAGAAGGATTGGTTGGTGGGTTGAGTTAGTGATTAAAATTGGGCCCTTGGTTGGAAAGTCCTCCCTTGGAAACCCGGTGGTGCATTGGTGAAGGTTTGATTTTGCTTATGTGCTTGAAATGTTGGGGTAAATTGTTGTTTTTGTGGGAAGGTGGAGTTTTGGACATTTTGTGAACCATAAGAGAAATTTGGGAGGTTTCTTAAGCCGGGGTGGTATTGGTTGTTATTGAAGGCTTTCCTAGCCGGGCTTGACTCCCAAACTCCATTGACTTGCTTCATACAATTCGCCTCTCCCACTATCAAGGGGCACTCATTGGGTGAATGCCCTTGATCTCCACAAAATGCACAATACACCACTTATTGTTTGATTAGGATGAGTTATTACTTGAGTTTTTGCTAGAGTTGAGAAGAGCAACTTGTTCTTTAAGGTCATCTAGCATCCCCTTAACTTCAACACTTAAGACCGAGTTAGCCTCCTTGCCTTTACCCATGCGGGATTGGCGATCACTACTCCAATCCATAGTATGTGATGCCATATCCTCTATCAACTCCTTGGCGGACTTGTGGTCAAGAATATCCAATGCCCCCTTACCCCAGCCGGAGTCAAGAAACAACCTTAAGTCTTGTGTTAAGCCTTTATAAAAGTTGTTGATTAGCTCCCCATCCGGTATGCCATGGTGAGGGAACAACCTTTGAATCCTCTTGTACTGTTCCCAAGGTTCATATAACGTTTCATTATCCTCTTGTACAAAGCTTTGCAACTCCCTTTTCACCTACGCGGTCCTAGATGGGGGGAAAGTACATGGTCAAGAAAGCGTCCGATAACTCATCCCAAGTTTTGAATGAGTCCGGATCACAATTCTTTAGCCAATATTTGTCGGCCCCTCTAAGAGATCTAGGAAACAAGCGTAGGCGAACCGCGTCATCCGATACCCCGTTCATCTTGTACATGTCGCAATTGTCCAAGAAGTCATTTGTGTGCTCATTCAGGTTCTATAGAAGGCTCCTACTAAATTGGTTGTCTTGAACTAGGTTCAACAAAGCAATCTTGATTTCAAAGTTATTAGCTTGAACACTTGACCTTTGAATACTTTGGTTCATGATGTATTTTGGGGCCATCGTGTCCCGAATTGGAACCGGCTCCTTCATGATTGCTTCCACCGGAGTTAAAGGATTATCAAAGGGATCAAGGTTCACTTTTACTTCTACTTCCGGTTCTTCCATATTTGTTGTTCTTCTTAAATCGGTGTTTCAATCAACCCCTTTCTCCTCAATGCGTTTAGTCTCATTGCGGTTGCCTCAATTTCAAGGTCAATCTCGTGAAGTGGTTGACGTCCACGAGACCTCCTACTCATACAACGAGCCTACACACTTGAAGAAGAGAGTTAGTAACAAAGGTGGCACACGAAGGTGTATAAAGTAACAATGACCTAGTCTAGACACTACGAGAATCTTCTAATATGCAAATTGGTACCCTGGCAACGGCGCCAAAAATTTGATGTTATGTTTTAAAATACCGCAAGCGCACGGTGTCGTGTAGCAATTGAAGGTCGAATCACGGGGTGCGAAAATGCACTACTAGACTATTCACGTAGACAAGCTAGTTAAGTCGATAAGGTAGCAAGATTGGTTGTGAAACTAACTAAATTAAATAAGGAAGATAAACAAGCTAATTAAATGCAAACTAAGAGCAAGTAAACAAATCAGTTTTGTTTAAATGATAAAAGGCCTAGGACCCGACTTCTCCACCGATATTTGCACCTACAAGTATAATTCCCGTTAGATGGACAATAAGATGGGAACGAGGAGGAAAACGGCTCTAAATCGCCCAACACCTCCCTTTCGGTCTCGTGTTAGGACACTAGCTATGTCCACTCACCTCCCTTTCGGTCTCGTCAGTCAAATCCCTAGGTACAAGTTCCCGACTCCCCTAAAATCGTGCACAATTCCCAAGAAAGCCTAGAAATGTCACTAGAGCATTAAAATCCCGCCATAGTCCTTTGTCATCCCTCTCCCATTCTCATGGGTCGATTTCAAACTCCAATTTGAAGGGTCCTCCCAAGGTTCTCCCTTTCGGTCTCAACCAAGGTTGATAAAAAGACTAACTAAGGTACCCAATCCCCCACCTAATCGATTCTCACCGATGGTCAAGGGTCAAGGATCAAGGTAACACCCAACAAATCCAACAAATAATTCTATCCTTCAATTCACCCTTATCACTACCTAAAATTTAATTAAATGGGTCTTAAACAAGTAGTATGCTCATGTCGGGGATAATCGAGTCCTAGTAAGTGGACTACTCACTAATCATATTTGTTAAGACAAAACAAGTAATAAAGATGGAAACTTGGTAATTAAGCATGTTGAAAGTTGAACAATTGCTAATTAGCATAAAAATGAACAAACAAATATGAGGAAACACTAATTAATCTATAGCAATAACCAACAAAACATAAASATAGAATCTTTATAAAGAAATGCAAAAACTTTCACATAAACATTTTATCAAACACCTTCTATGCATGATAAGAAACAAGAAACAAGATGAAAACAACAAGTATGAAAGTGAAAAGAAAGTAAGCAAATGTAAACAAATAAAAAAACAAACTAAAAGGGAGAATGTTTATACCAACAATAAGAAAAAAGATTGAGTCTTTGATAAATAAATGAAGAAATCCTTGAATATCTTCTATTACAAACCAATAGCCAAATGTAAACTACTGAATACTTGACTAATTTACTAAGTAATTAAAGCTTAATTAGGAAATGATTAAGGAATGTTTTCATAAATTAGGTTAAGTTCAATCATCTAGGGTTGTTTCTCAAAAATTACAAAGTGGGGGTATATATAGTGTTTGCAATGAAGAATTGGCGACTTGGACTGTTCCGGTGGGATGAATCTGTCTCGGCCGATATGGTTCATTCTGTCCCGGTGGCATGGTTTGTCCCTGTCAGGGGCGAGTTCCAGATTTTATACCTTGCTTTCTCTTCTTCCATATCGGCCATTGTCTCGGTGAGACGAGTGTAGGGATGGCTTCCAGGACTTGTATCTTGCTTCCCCTCTTCCATACCGCTCATTGTCCCTTAGGGATGGCTATAAGGACGACTCTACTTGCTTCATAACTCCTCTTTAAAGGTAAAGGGGTCTTGGGAGGTCATCCAAAGGGCCTTCAAGTGAGATGAGAATGCTTCCAAGCTAGGATTCCGCACCCAAGTCCTTGCTCCATCCAAAATGACTCCAATATGCAAAAATTCCGTCTTGTTCTACCTTGTTTCACCTAAAAGACATTATCTAAAGCCAAATGGACTAAAGGGAAGTAATTAGTATCAAAAATCGCTCTAAAGAGCGGAAATGACAAGTGATAAGGCATGAAATAAACGGTAAATTACTACGGAATAACCACATATCACGGACCATATCTGATAATTTTACCAAACTACAAATATCATACCATGCTGTTTTACAACACTAACATGCCCCAAAAGTTTCAAATTAAACGGAATTAAAAAGGTTATATAAAAGCTTAGCGAATTTTACCGACATCGATGTAAGAACAAAGCATCCTGCTCCCTATTGTCAAGCACCTTAAAAAGCCATAAAATTTGTCTAAAAACGTCAGCTACGACACAATAAATGCCTCTTGTATCACCCATATTGAACCGATAACAGATTAAAATATTTTACCCAAGCCCGACTTGGTTTACTTTGCTAACGAGACATTAACGCCTAAGATATAAAACATACGAACACAAAGATGAGGACCTACCTCAGACGTACAAATAGGATGAAAGAGTGAAGTATAGCAAAGCTAGAAACGGCGGCAACAAGACGGGTCTTTTGGTGAGATTTTTAAGTGTGAGAACGATGGAGTGTTGTAGGATTTTATGCTAACTGAAAAGAGGAGGTTTTATTTGAGGGGAGCGGTATTTATATAGTTAGGGTTAGGAAATAATACGGAAATCATAATAATATAATTGCCTTTTCAAATAAGTATAAGAGATTTGAGCTAAAGACGGAACGGAGTTGAAATAAGGCGATGGTTTACTATATATGATACGTCAATTATTGTAACCTCACTTGAGAAAATTTCCATTTTTCTTTTCTTTTTCTTTTTATAATAAAATAATATATAACATATCACAAGGTGTAATAAAATAGAAAGAGTGGATTATTAATATATTATTATTATTATTATTCATGACCGAGTCAAATAGTTACACTTCTCTTTTTAAAAAAAAAATCTATCGTATTATAAAGTTTTAAGACAATAAAATGATTTTTGACAATTTTCAAAAAGACGTTAAGTAAAATAGTAATTATAAATTACGGAGTATTRCAATCTTCCCCCSTTAAAAGAAACTTCGTCCTCGAAGTTTGGTGTTAATAAGGATTTTATTAGCGGTTGTTACAGTCTATCCCCCTTAAAAGGTTAAGTCCCCGTAACTAGAATTAAAGAAAGGCATAAAATTTAAAACTTAAATGAATTACCCGCTCTATCACGCTGATTCTGATTTGGACGTGCAACAGTTATAGCGTTTAGTTGTCCAGTTATCTTAGCTCAAGTTGTAGTTGTACTAGTTGTCAGTTTTGCATTATTATTCTGAGCAGAGTTGTTATTAAAACAGTTCCCACCTTGGTATCCCCTAGTCTGAGGTCTAGTAATAGAGCTCCCCACTCAAGTTGACTGAGTTTGACAAAAGTTGTTGTTTTGATATTGGTTACCATGTTCCCTCCCCTTAATCCTGCACTCGGATATTCTATGTCCAGTACACCAACAATAAGTACATTTCCAAGGGTTTCCATCACAATAATAACTATGATGGTCACGATCACAACTCTTGCAGAAATAGAAGTTAGAAGAGTTCCCAGACCTGCTAGCAGAATATGATCGGATGTTGTTAGGTTTCTTACTCTAGGTTGGTTCACTCATCCCCGAAAAGATTTTCCTTTTATCACCCACGACTGCATTTCGGTCGTTGAAAATCCTCTCGACATTACTGGCTTTCGTGTAAACATCCAGAATGATAGGATAATCTCATCTCCCTAAGGCAATCCTAATGTTGATATCTAATCCTTGCTCAAACCTCGACGCTCGGGATTCAGGTGTAGAAACTAGCTTTAGAGCAAATCATGCCAGTTCTTGAAATTGGTTGTAATACTCTTGAACTGTGATGTCTCCTTGCCTCTGGTTATTAAACTCAGTTTTCTTACCTCTCTTAATATGTTCCAGGAAAAACTCATTCCTCAAGGTAGTCTTAAATTCCTCCCTGTTCATAGCTCTCAGCACAGGTATCCCATTATCAGTTCGGATCACAGGTGTCATTAACCTATCTTGGTTCTCAGTCCACCAATTGTCAGCATTGTCCACTAAGTAGTGAGTGGCTTGGAATATCCTCAAATCCTCAGTATAATTTAGGGTAGCGAAAATCTTATCGAATGATATAACCGAGGCTTCCAACTTTACGGGGTCTCCCTTACCATCAAAATAGTCAGGTCTTTGCAAGCTCACTGCCTTAGTCATATCCGAGGCAGCATTTGGATTCCTAGCTTGGTATATTGTTGTAACAGCTTTCATTAAGTTTTCACTCATATTCACCAACTGCTCGACAACAGCTGTCAATTGGTTAAGGTTCTGCTGCATGTTCGCTCGTCCAGCCATCTCTAAGTATATATAAAACATATTAGACTAACATTCTAAGAGTATGACAGTCAAGTGTGCAAGTATAAATGGTACGGCTTATATCCTATTGTCACGAGTCATTCAATCACATGTAACAGGAAGTAATGCATCTCATCAAGAGTAGTATAACAAGTAATACATAGTGAGACATAATAAGATGGAACAAGCATTCATGAAAGATAACAATTTGTTACGAGAGCTTTCATTCCTTACTAACATTACCAAACAATTAATCGCAATTATATGGCAACCCATAACCCATCACTCGCTGACCGAATTACACTCGAGAAAATAAATTAAAGAAAAAATAAATTTCGTCGGAAAGAAAAATAATGATTCAGATTTTTTTTTTTAATTGTTTTGAAACGTTTTAGTTAAAATAGTTTTCACGGGTTAGGAAAGAACCGTTCTGATACCACTTGTAACACCCCCATATTTTGGTTAGAATTAAAACCTTTATTGTTACAAATAAATTGCCAAAACACGGAGATGTTAACTAATAGTAACCAAAAGAGTACAATCGTAAACCAAAACCAAAATACTTAAAATAAATAAATGTGAAAGTCTACAATCTTGTCGATCAAATGACAATTATTAAAATCCAAAATCCCAAAATTTAAAAATTCTCAAAATCCAAACGAAAGCATAATTTAATAAGTTCTCAAAATCCGAGGCTAAGCTAGATCGCATCTCACAATCCCGTGTCCCGACTAATCAAGGATACATGCAGCAAGTTACTTAAAACAAAACAAACATCAACGGAAAGGTTGAGTAAGTACGACCCGAATCTAGTAAGACACTTTCAAAACTCATTTGAAAATATTTTACTTGCCGGTTTTCGCAAATAGAGTAAAGGCAATTTAAAACTATTTCAGAAAACAGAAGCGGTATGAGACAAAGTATATAACAGAGTACAAAAGTATAAAGAAAGAAAGAGAATTTCATCCGATGTCCATATAGAGCATGATAATGGAAGTACACAGATGAGTCACCCCTTTTAGCGCTAAGAGGAAACCCATGTATGAACCAAGTAAATAAGGATCATAAATTAATTGCTCAGGAGGAGCCCAATGTCTATAAGTATGCATACCCTCACTGCGGCCTACAGTGAGAAGAACAGAAGAGAGGGTTCAATAAACTACCCCCAAGAGTATAAGTAGTAGTAGTAGTTGTAGTAGTGTAGTAGTAGGAGTAGGAGTAGTAGTAGCAGCAGCAGCAGAAGCAGCAGTAGTAGTAGTAGCAGCAAGAGTCTCACTATCAGATAAATGGGATCATCGGAGTAAAATATTAAGAGCAGTTGTTAAGACAGTTATAAAGATAGTTCACAATTAAGAGTAGTTCAAGCTAGTATAAATAATTCAGAGTATTATTGTCAAATATCATTGTATAAATAAGAATAATAACATTTGAGAAGGACTAATTAAAATTCATTTAGTAAATACATTTGCACAAGCGGAAGCTTTAGAAATAATTAGAAGGAGAGACGCAATCGTACTTACCTCGAATAGACATGCAAATAGTCACGCAAGAGAAAGAAGCTAAAATGGCTCCTCGACCCACTCGGACTCTACAATTAGTTACTAAAAAAATAATTAATATAACTAACTAATAGGAACTCTATATTCTATGACCCGATTATTTCATTACCAGTTAAGCTACCCAAATAAGTGTAGTGTACCCATTTCATTATAAACTATATTAAAACCCGTTATTATGGAAATGTATTACGTTATAAATAAATAAATAAGAACTCGACTTAGACCGTCTTATACACTGCTTATTGACCAATTGGTAAAATAATTAAACTCTTAAGAATTAGAACACCACCCACACTCCCAAAATACACCTTCAACACATATATTCATGCACAGACACTTAGAATTCACGTACTCCATATCACAAACTCACATTCGACGCAAACAACACGGGTCACCTTCACACAACCGAGCACAAGACAGTATTGATAACCCGTCATCAACACTACACCTTTCTCCTATTCAATACAGAAACACCCCACCATAGACATAACCCACAAGCACGATTACCATCCATAGCCACAACGCGTCGTACGAAAACCCGTAAACAGATTTTATAAACTGATCCTGACCAGCCCATATCACTAAGTTAAAAATATCCTAAGACACCATTCAAACGGCCCAAGTTTATTCCATTCACTCCCCAAACATCTGCCATGATAATTGAACAACTCGACTCAAAGTTCAACGCCAAACAGTCCCCAAAACGACCCTTAACAATCCGAAAACAGAGCAGTAAAAACACAACTCTAAACTCAATATTTCTAGCAACCGACACCATGATCCTATGTCATATAATCATACTAACCTGTCCCAAAATTTTTAGACGAAACGAAGCCTCAAGATCTAACGAAACCTTACCGACAACGATCCCAAAACAGGGGCTGCTCGAAACCGGACCATATCTGATAATGTTAGCAAAGTACAAACATCATACCATGCTGTATTACAACACTAACATGCCCCGAAATTTTCAAATTAAACGGAATTAAAACGGATGTATAAAAGCTTAGCGAATTTTACCGACATCAATGTAAGAACAGAGCATACTGCTCGCTATTGTCAAGCACCTTAAACAACCATTAAATTGGTCTAAACACATCAGCTACGACACAATAAACGCCTCTTATATCACCTATATTGAACCGATAACAGATTAAAAATATTTTACCAAAGCCCGGCTCGATTTACTTTGCTAACGAGACATTAACGCGTAAGATATAAAAGCATACGAAGATAAAGATGGGGACGTACCTCAGACGTACGAACGGGATGAAAGAGTGAAGTATAGCGAAGCTAGAAACGACGACAGCAAGAAGGATCTTTTGGTGAGATCTTTGAGCGTGAGAACGACGGAGTGTTGTGGGATTTTATGCTAACCGAAAAGAGGAGGTTTTGTTTGAGGGTAGCGGTATTTATATAGTTAGGGTTAGGAAATACTACGGAAATCAGAATAATATAATTGCCTTGTCAAATAAGTATAAGAGATTTGAGCTAAAGACGGAACGGAGTTGAAATAAGGCGATGGTTTACTATATATGATACGTCAATTAGTGTAACCTCACACGAGAAAATTTCCATTATTCTTTTCTTTTTCTTCTTATAATAAAATAATATATAAAATATAACAAGGTGTAATAAAATAGGAATAGTGGATCATTAATATATTACTCCCTCCGTCCCGGTCATTTGTTGTCGTTTTCCATTTTGGGGTGTCTCAGTCATTTGTTGTCCTTTCTATTTTAGGATTGCATTTGATGAGTAATTTGATCTTTCGCATTCAATTTAGTCCATTTGTCATCTTATAAGTGGCTCCCTCCTCTTTCCTTGATATTTGTGCCAAAACCAAAGGACAACAAATGACCGAGAGTATTATTATTACTAGTTTAGATCTCGTGCATAAATGCACGGTATATATAGTTTTTTTATAAATAAAGTACTTATAAAACAATGATATTTCATTAATTGTGTCCATGTTTCTCATTATTGTATTTTGCTTTGTTGACAATTAATCAAGATAATTAAGTAATGTGTTGAAATGTATTTTAAACAAAATATTTTTTTTATCCACAAAAGCTAATGATTTCAATTTTTTAATTCTCTCAATTTTTTAGTCACGGATGTAATAATAGTGATTAAAAGTTTTGTTTTATATGTAGTATGTGTCAAGTCATTCTCAAATAATAGTATCAATAAATGATTTAGCAATTTATAGTTTTATATGAATTTTAATTATTTATATTTTAATTAAGATATTATAATTTAGAGTTATGTGAAAATAATATAATTTGATGTAAAGATTAATTTTAATTAAGAGATAATAATTCATTGAAATAAAAATGTAAATATTAGTTTCCTTTTTTAGTGAATGCACATAATTATAATTACCTTCCTAATTTAAAAAGATGCTTTTTGGAGGGAAAATGTGAGAATTCTTATTCTTTTAGTAGTTAGGGGCAATGTTGTTAGGATCGGGATTCTACTTTGGATCGATAGGGAAGGTAGGATCGAATCGGTAGAATCGGATCGTAGAATCGCAAGATTCTACAAACTCACTAAATATAATTTTTTATTTGGTAAAAACATATAATTGAAGATCAAAACACTTATTTATTAATATTTATTCATAAAATATTGGTAATTAATGGTTTTAGTATCATTGTATGAACATGTTTCTACAACTTACACGAAATTTTGGTTTTACGGTGTCATTATATAATAATATATATTAATATTTTTATTATGAAATCGGATCGTAGGATCGTAAAATCGTAGGATCGTGTTATGATCCCATCTCTAGAAATTTTCAAATTAATAAGATTGTAAGATTCTACAACCCTGACAGAATCGTAGAATCCAGGATCGGTCAAGCATTTTCGGATCGTAAAATCGTAGAATCGTTGGATCAAATCGCGATTCTGACAACAATGGTTAGGGGATTATTATTAATCATGACCGAGTCAAATAGTTACACTTCTCTTTTTAAAAAAACTTTATCGTATTATAAAGTTTTAAGACGGTAAAAGGATTTTTGACAATTTTGAAAAAGACGTTAAGTAAAATAAAATTTATAAATTACAGAATATTACAATCTTCCCCCGTTAAAAGAAACTTCGTCCTCGAAGTTTGGTGTTAGTAAGGATTTTATTAGAGGTTGTTACAGTCTATCCCCCTAAAAAGGTTACGTCCCTGTAACTAGAATTAAAGAAAGACATAAAATTTGAAACTTAAATGAATTACCCGCTCTATCACGCTGATTTTGAGTTGGACGTGCAGCATTTATAGCGTTTACCTGTCCAGGTGTCTTAGCTCCATTTGTAGTTGTACTAGTTGTCAGTATAGCATTATTATTCTGAGCAGAGTTGCTATTGAAACGGTTCCCAGCTTGGTATCCCCTAGTCTAAGGTCTAGTAATAGAGCTCCCCCTCCAGTTGACTGAGTTTGACGAAATTTGTTGTTTTGATATTGGTTACCTTTTTCCCTCGCCTTAGTCCTGCACTCGGATATTCTATGTCCAATACGCCCACAATAAGTACATTTCCAAGGGTTTCTATCACAATAATAACCATGATGCTCACGATCACAACTCTTGCAGAAATAGAAGTTAGAGGAGTTCCCAGACCTACTAGCAGAATATGATCGGGTGTTGTTAGGTTTCTTACTCTAGGTTTGTTCAATCATCCCCGAAAAGCTTTTCCTTTTATCGCCCACGACTGCATTTCGCTCGTTGAAAATCCTCTCGACAATACTGGCTTTGGTGTAAACATCCATAATGATCGGATAATCCCATCCCCCTAAGGCAGCCCTAATGTTGATATCTAATCCTTGCTCAAACCTCAAAGCTCGGGATTCAGGTGTAGGAACTAGCTCTAGAGCAAATCGTGCTAGTTCTTGAAATTGGTTGTAATACTCTTGAACTGTGAGGTCTCCTTGCCTCAGGTTATTAAACTCAGTTTTCTTACCTCTCTTAATATGTTCCGGGAAAAACTCACTCCTCAAGGCAATCTTAAATTCCTCCCAGTTCATAGCTCTTACCACAGGTATCCCATTATCAGTTTGGATCACGGGTGTCATTAACCTATCTTGGTTCTCAGTCCACCAATTGTCAGCATTGTCCACTAAGTAGTGAGTGGCTTGGGATATCCTCAAATCCTCAGGATAATTTAGGGTAGCAAAATCTTATCGAATGATCTAACCCAGGCTTCCAACTTTATGGGATCTCCCTTACCATCAAAATAGTCAGGTCTCTGCAAGCTCACTGCCTTAGTCATATCCGAGGCAGCATTTGGATTCCTAGCTTGGTATATTGTTGTAACCGCCTGCATTAAGTTTCCACTCATATTCACCAACTGCTCGACGATAGCTGTCAATTGGTTACGGTTCTGCTGCATGTTCGCTCTTCCAGCCATCTCTAAGTATATATAAAGCATATTAGATTACCATTCTAAGAGTATGACAGTCAAGTATGCAAGTATAAATGGTACGGCTTATATCCTATTGTCACGAGTCATTCAATCACATGTAACAGGAAGTAATAGATCCAATAAAGAGTAGTATAAAAAGTAATAGATAGTGAGACATAATAATATGGAACAAGCATTCATGAAAGTTCACAATTTGTTACGAGAATGTGATTTTTTGATTTTTCGAAAAGTTTTCCAGCACATCAGAAACTTCCCAGGGAACCGGCTGCCGGTGCACCGGCTAGGAAGACCACCTTGACTTCCTTTGACTTCAGATATCCTCAATGTGTGCTCCCAGCCGGTGGACTGGATGCCGGCCTCTAGGCAGGGAGCTCTCCTTCACTCTATTTTTCGCCTTTTTCTCATGGGGGTGGTCCCAGCCGGTGGACCGGCTGCCGGCCTACCGATTCATACCCCCTCTCCTTCGTCAAATTCCAAAAATTCACCAAACATATCAGAAACTTCCCAGCCGGTTTGGGTACCGGCTGGGAGCCCCTCTTTGTCAATTTTCCAAAAACATTCCAACTGAACATCAGAAACATCCCGGCCGGCTAAGAGACCGGCTGCTAGTGTACCAGCCAGGAGTCCTTTTCTTTGTGTTTCTTTCTTCTTTGCCGATTTCAGCCCCAACTCCTTACTTAGCCTCGACAATCGTGTTTTCCACCGTCACTCCGACCCTCCTAATCGGGAAATGGGATAAGTAAGGTATTACAAGTGTTCTTTATTGACCGAAACAATCCCGGTTTGTCAACCCGTCACCCGATCCAACTTGCACAAGTTGAATCCGAAACCATATTCCTCAATGTATAACTAACATAAATGTACTATTAACATGATTATTGTATGGGTTGCCTCCCATAAGCGCACTTGTTTAACGTCGTTGGCTCAACCAAGTCACCAAGCTTACAATTGTCTCAATGAATTGGACTACAATTATTTGACAAGAATCGTTTCAAGGACGCTCACTTCGCTTTGGGCTACCTCCACCGCTCCATGTGGGAAAGAGCATACGACGGTGAATGGTCCCGACCACTTTGACTTCATCTTCTCTTTTCATGTACAACTTTGCATTCTCATAGGCTTCAAGCCTAAATTCCTCAAATTCGTTTAAGTCGAGAAGCCTCTTTTCTCCTTTTGTATTCAAGACGTAGTTGAGATGCTTAATAGCTCAATAGGCTCTATGTTCAAGCTCAACCGGAAAATGGCATGCCTTCCCATACACCAATCGGAATGGTGAAGTACTGATTGGTGTCTTGAACGCCGTCCGGTAGGCCCATAATGCATCATCAATTTATTTTGACCAATCCTTCCTCGAATTTTTCATGGTCCTTTCAAGAATGGTTTTCAACTCCCGGTTAGATATCTCCGCTTGCCCGTTTGCTTGAGGGTGATAAGCGAGACTTCAACGGTGATGTACACCATACTTCCTCAACAAGTCTTCCAACACTCTTTCTCCAAAATGCATGCCACGGTCGCTAATTAGAACTCTTGGAACCCAAACCTCGGAAAAATGACCCTTTGAAGTAACTTGGTCACCTCCTTAGCATCACAAGTTTTGGTTGGGATTGCTTCAACCCATTTGCTCACATAATCGACCACGATAAGGATATATTCATTTCCAAATGATGACGGAAAAGGGCCTTGATAGTTTATTCCCCAAGCATCAAAGAGCTCAACTTTAATCATGAAGTTCATCGACATTTCATGTTTCCTTGTTATGTTCCCACTACTTTGACATTTGTCACATCTTTTGACATAATAAGCAACATCTCGGAATAGAGTCGGCCAAAAGAAGCCACATTGAAGCACCTTGGAGACCTTTTTCTTTGAACTCGCATGGTCACCACAAGGTGAGTCATGGCAATGGATTACTATTGAGATGGCTTCCTCCCTTGGCACGCATCTTCTAATCACACCATCCGCACATGATTTGTACAAGAATGAGTCCTCCCAAAAGTAGTGTCTTACATCATGGAAGAACTTTATCTTCTTGTGATAGTCATAGCCATAAGGAATTATCCCGGAAACCAAGTAGTTTACAATGTCGTCATACCACGGTGCTTCAATCAAAAACAAAGCTAACAAATTGTCATCGAGCAAATACTCATCATTTGGAAGCCCATCCTTGACGTTCTCATTCAATAGCCAAGACAAATGATCGGCTACAACATTATCAACCCCTTTCTTTTCCCTTATCTCTAGGTCAAACTCTTGCAATAGAAGTATCCACCGAATCAAGCGAGGCTCCAACTCATTTTATGACAAACAAATGCTTCAAAGCCACATAATCGGTGTGCATGATGAAGTGTCGCAACCCTATCAAAAATAAATTACCCTAGGTACAACAAATTAATGTAGTATTTAGGGGTCGAATCCACGAATAGCGCGGTGGTTGATAATTAGTTGTGATGGTTAGAATTATACCTTGGTTAGTCACAAGTTATGGGGGTTGGTTGATTTATTGGTAAATACAAAGTAAAAATATGAAAGCAAACAATAAAATAAATGACGTCTAGGAAGTTCGGTTCATACATGCAAATCGATGATTTAAATAGTTGTTAAACTANCGTCTAGGAAGTTCGGTTCATACATGCAAATCGATGATTTAAATAGTTGTTAAACTAATAGACACCAATAATCATCTAGGCTTAACGACACCCAGCTTTCACTTTTAGCATCGGTCTTAAATCGGGTCCTAACAAGCTTTCACTATGAGTTAGGTCGATCTACTACAATATGCTAGTTCTACTACGAATCCGTGTCTCTCGACTTATAGATTGTATAACAAGTTTAATCGTAGAATGTGATCAATAAACT
>VHZZ01005911.1:0-11582 GCA_009801015.1 Silene noctiflora
CTCTTACTACTCTATCGGACTGTATAACTTATCTATCTTTCACTTTATGTTTCTGTTTCATTGACTCTTCGCTTTGGACATTAAAATGTTTTAAAAATCTCGCATTTCCGCAGCGTACTTACTCCTTTATGTTAAATTATTCGTGTCCTAAATAGCGGGGTGTCACAAATTTACCACAAAAATTGGTGGCGACTCCACAAATGCAGGCTTGTTCAAACCATTCACCGGTTTTAATGCCTTTCAAATCGGTAACGGCCCATAACGTGCTTTGGTCCACTGAGGTTCCGTGGGAGAATTGCCGCCGCCTCAAAATCACAACGTGCGAGGGCCTGGTCCACAAAAATAATGAACATGAAACATATAAATAGCTGCATGTAGATCATACATGAACCAACAAAGTGGAGGAAGGGGTGAGAGAAACGGGGAACACTAAATCAATCGATGCATGACTTTACGAAAATGAAAACATAACAAATCACTATTTATCACTAAGAGACTAGAATAAAAACAGGGGACATGCCAAGGGAGGTGGGGGAAGCGGCGAGGGGACGAGAAACACCTCACTGGTACCAAAGACTATGAAGACCCGTAAACAATCGCTGGAACATTCCTCCAAGAATAGACAGGTGATAGCGGTTGTCGGATGAAATTATGAAGATTAGAAACGCAATCCGAAAACGATTGAGCGGGTTGTGTAGAGATTAAAAACGACAAGGACCGGCGAGCGGAGACGCAACCCATGAGTGAAATGTGGAGAAGGGAGAAATGGTGTTAATCAGAAAAAAAAGGTGAATCAGACCGCCGGAGATGGACCAAAAGGCGGCCACATCTCCGACGGTGGGTTATGAGAAATGGGGTGAAAGTGGAGGATGGGTAGTTGTGGCGGCACAAAAAGGTTTTTTTAGGAAAGGTTTTACAATCTAAAGTAAAAACACCAAAATAATATAACAAGTGTGCACAAATGATATAAATAGTTTACAAGTATAAATTATCGATGTAATGATAAAAATGAGCACGCTTACTATAAAAACAACTAATAAATAATATCAAAAGGATATGAAAAACGCAAAAAAGGCCATGAAAAGGGGGTGTCTTAAACATTGTGTGAGACTCACTTCATGTATTTGTTGTAAGAAAGCATTTACATTACAATGGACGATATTATTTGTTATAAAAAGAACACGGTTATTATGTTGTTTTTTGAGTGTAAAGGAAGCCGCGAGAGGGCCCAATTCATGAGCACTAATTTAATAATTCCTACTTTTAATCAACACGAAACGAACACTAGGTCTAATACATAAAACCTGGCATTATAACAAGTTGGGTGTCACCTGTTCAGAACCACCTAGACCGGATGAACCCGCAGAGCGGACAAGCCCACATTCCAAAATCGGAAAACGGACCGGCTAGAAGAGGACCAGGATCAAACAGCATCGCAGCCCTTTAGTTCGGTTTTTCTAAGTTAGGACCAGACCGGTTCGACTAAGAAAGATAATTGTTATTTTAGGGTTGGGACCAGACTGAAGACCGTTATGGAATCACCATATTTTTTTTGGGGCCTAGAGACTAGATCTGGCAAACAGGTCAATCGAATCGGGTCGGGTTAGTTCGGGACTATCATATTATCGAGTTTGTTCGGGTTGGGTCGGATTGTTTCGTGTTTCGAATGTTTTCGGGGTATGTTGGTCGGGTCATCTTCAGGTCAAGCGGATCGGTTTATTTCGGCTCGGGTCACTTTCATCAAAGATTAGGATAGAAAAAAAATACATATTTAGTGTTAATTAGTTTTGATAATTAATTCTTTATTTTTAGCGTAAATAATTAAGTGTGCTTTTGTATTAGTCATTTTAATTTTTTATTTTTTTTTATCAATTAGAGTTATGCTTTGTCGGGTCATTTTCAGGTCGAGTGTCTCGAGTTAGGTCAATTTAGGGTCAACAAAGCTCAAGTCATATTTGATCGAGTCGGGTAATTCAGATTTGAGGTGACATTTAAGGGTAGCAATTTGGGTCAATTTTGAACCTCCACCTAGATTAACCTTTTTGGATCGGGTCAATCGAATCGAGTTAGTTGCCAAATTTATCAAAGATCGACCGATGACTAGTATTTATCGGTCCGGTTTACCAAGCCCCGTCACTTGATGAGCACGCCTAGACGCCAAGTAAGTAATAATAAGTGTTGTAGACTTGTCGTATGAAAATGTTTTAATGTTAAAATAACGCCGACTTGTATATTACTTTGTTTCTATGTGAACATAAAAAATTATGAGTGAGTTTAGTTATGTTAGTTGCGTTTTTAATTTATTTCAATCAAAATGACACACCTTGTTGATGTATGATCCAGCTTAAATCCACGTCAGTTCTTATCCATTTTTTAATATTTTTAATACAAGTTTGCCGTTTGTCCAACAAATGAATGCCAATGGTATTCCGTTGTTGCTGACTCATACACACGTTTGTGCTTTAGATTTAACTCATTGGAATGTTCTGGAATGTAAAATGTGTGCCCTAATAATGGATTCGAACAAAAAAATTGGGAAAAAAGAGGTTCAATAATTTTTATTGAAAATCTTAATCTCCTAACATTTTTTATATATATATATATATTTTTTTTTTTTTTCTCTAGTGAAAGTCCAGTTCACAAATTCTACCAAAAAAGAAGAAAAGAGTGTCTAAAGTCACGAAATATGGGATCTGATCGATTCAGCTCAAAAGGCCATGATAAATTCCATTCATTATTGGGCCTGACCGCACCCGCACATAGGAAAGACGGAAAATTATCCGTTAATTTCAATATTTGGAGAACTAGGTTGATGTTCGGCCCCGTCCGGGCTATCTTTATTTACCATTTAAATTTCATTTTCTAGGAATTGTAATTGCGCTAGATTTGCTTAATATATACATTGACAATTTATATTGTATTATTATATGATACTAGTTTTATTCCCGTGCAATAATTGCACGGGTTGCTTTTAAAAATGCAAGTAAAATATGAAGATTTTTATAAAATAAATTTATAATTTCAATAGATAGAAACCGAAACGTCACATGACACTGCTGTTAATGATTCGTTGTAGGTATAAAATTGAAAAACGGATTAAAACAATGACTTAAAAAAATATCATGATTTTAATATTACAGTTAAATCGATATAAAAAAAATAAATAAAGATCTTTCACACCTTAGATTGACGGAGTGAAAATAGAACAATATCATCTCGACGTTTAAAAACATATGTTGATAAGAAAATATAACTAAATTGACCTCAATCTATCCAAATCAGCTCAAACTACTAACCTCAAAGTTCATACCATTATATGGAATAACTTTTACAAACCCCCAACCTACCCTCACTAATCCTAAATTCCTAATCCCTCTAACCTGACTCACCCCATTTTTCGTTAACAATATTAATGCAGCCAAAAGTATACCAAACCCAACCCATCGATCAATACCAATCATCGATTACTAAACCTTAGTTCAGTAACATACTCTTATAATACACTTACTGCCATCATTTATGTACCAATAATACATCACTTCACTTTATCATTATAGAAAATCCACACATTTTTATCTATTTCAATCTTTGTTTGTTGTATATCTCTCTAGTTTTCATTTGTTACGACTTTTTTATCCATTGACTCAAGGTATAATATTAAATTAAAACTCCATTTCTAATCATCACGCTACTGTTTCATTTCATTTTTGGATTTATTTAAATAGTTAATTTCAAGCTTTATTTTTTTTAACTCGATTTTCTTGATGTATTTGAATCTGGTTATGATTTTGATTTTGTTTTTTACTGGCATTTTTTTTATCTAAATTTAAATTGTTAAAGTTCAAATTTTAGTTTTTTAAAACCGCATTTCTTGATGTATTTGATTCTGGTTACAATGATATCAATTTTGTTTTCAATACTGGCATTTTTTTTCTATTATGATACTTCGTATTTTTTTAGTGATTCTATATTTTTTTTAGATTGTTTATTTTTTTTTAATCAGTCGATCAAAAAATTTATTATTGATGTTTATAATTTATAATTGTTGTTTATAATTGATAATTGACGATTAGTCCTAAAAATATTATGTTTATAATTGATGAATTCGATTTTGTAATTTTTTTATGTTCGTATTTTATTTGCAACATCATTTATGGATTTGTATAGTTGATATTATTATRTTTTTGTATATTTGATATTGTAGATAATGTAGAAGTTGTAAAGAATAAGAAAGAGGAGAGAGAGAGTAATTAATTACCTTGAGGATAGTGGGGAGGAGAGTGGGGACACTTTGTTTTTCCATTGCTCAAATTCATTAGCCAATAAAAACTCTTTAAATATTTTGGCTTTTATAGTATAGAGATAATTTGAAATTATGATTAGATGTACAATTTTAACAAATTATTAGACACATTCACTACTCCCGTTAATATTATCACTTTCATTGCGTCCCCTGTTAATACAATTACGTTCACTACTCCTTCGGTTACTGGTTTTTTTTTTACTACTCCCGCTATTTTTACGGTTAAATTCACTATTCGTGTTGATTTATCAAACTCATATACTTAAATAAATAAAATATTTTCCTTAAATCGAATTGTTAGCTAATTTTTTATACTTTCTTCATTGTTCATACTGTTACTTTTATTGCATTAGTTGTCACTACTATTACTTTTACTACTCTCGCTGTCATTTTTTTCTTTTACTTCTCTCGCATTTAATACTGTTAATTTCGTTACTCTCATTCTTGCTACTATGACTTTCACTACTCCCGCTGCTATTATTGTTACTTTTACCACTTAAGTGGTTGATTACTTTAGTACATCAATTGTTGCTACAATTATTTTCACTATTAATAGAGTTACATTTAATATTTACACAAATTTATCAAGCTTATTAATCAAATATCATTTTATCAAATTAAATTCTACTCTGCATATTAGTTGATTATCAAATTAAACAAATATAAAACATTAAATTAGAATACTATTTAAAAGCGACTACTATTATTTACTAATTAAATTAGAAATCTAATGAATTATGTAATATCGTATCTTTTGGAATCTTGATTTTATTTATCTCTTTATAGTTTTCAATACTAATTTTATTAATTTGTATGTTAGACTTAACTTCTGTATACATCTAAACTATATAATATGAATTTTTATAAATTTTTATAATTATATTAAATTCCCTTAATTTCTGGATTATATATAATATTAATGTTAAGTTTTTCGAACTCTAAATAGATCTGGATCAGCATTATGGTGTTTGTGGATTTGTGGTTGCGTAATTGGTCTGTCAGTTTTGTACCACCTTGCTCAAAATTGATGATTGAAGATATTTTATTTTGACGGAGAAAAACAATATTTCCATGAACAAAAGATAGAAACAAAATCAAATCATACGATGGATGATTACTACTAGTTTGCAACATAGATATTTTTTAGGAGATTTTTGTTTTGGTAGGGTAAGATGATACTCTTGTTTTGCTAATTTTTACTAATGAAAGATATCCATAAAATGAAATGAATTTTGAGAAATGTATAAAGGAACAATTGATAATAATTAACTGAGATAGAGAGAATTTTATTGGGGGATTATGTGTAAGTAATCACTAGTACAATTGTATCGTCGCTTTCATTACCAAAATTTCATTGTGTTTAATTAAGTTCATTGCTCCTAAAAATTACATCTAAATTAATCAAGCTATTAACTAATTAATACTTCCTCCATTCAACTCCACTCTACCTATTTCATTTTTTTACACTATTCACAAATAAGTATTTAATTTCAATTTTCTCTTAATACATACGTGAAAAATATATTCATGTGGAGTCTTATTTGATTCGTCTTTACGAGGACATTAAAAATATCTAACTTTTATAATTTTTGCAAATACGTAGCTAACAATATTTAGCGCTTAAAACGCGCGTTGGCAAACGTGAAAAAGTAAAGTGGTAGAGTGGAGTTGAATGGAGGAAGTAATTAGCTTACTAACTTTGGAATAAATTAATAGGTTCCGTGGCAAGTGGAGTGGTGAATGAATAGACAATGATACTATGAGATTAATGGTTTATGGAATGCACACGTGAAGTCGCATAATATTGTCAATTTGCGAAGTTGGACACCTCATATTTACACTCTTTTTTGTCACCTTCAACATACGATCCCGACATACCTGACATGACGCATATTCGTAGTACTATGTTAGGCATTCTATCATGTGACCGCCTTTTCCCCACCTTCTTAACAGGTGGATGTGCTCTCTATTTTCTACGGAGTAATAGTTTCGACAAAATTTCATACGGAGTAATAGTTTCGATATGGGTATATTCGCTTTAAGTAACTTGACAAAATTTATCCGTCCCAAATAATTCAATCAGAATAAATGATTCAAACCTGACTCGACACCCAAACTTAGACCTGAACTTAACTGAACCCAAATTAACTCGACCCAATGTAACCTAACCCGAATGTTTATTATCGTAAACTCCTTATTATTCACAAATAACTTGATAATTGTTGACCTGAAAATGACTCAAATCCATAATGATTCTTCCCGACCTGAACCGAAGTCTACATACCCGAAATGATCTGACCCGCAATTAACCCGACACGAAACCGACCTGATTGACCCGTTTGCCAGGTCTAAACTCTTAAGTTTAAAACATGTCAAATATTTTCATGTGGGATGAAGAAAACAAAAGTAGAATGCATAGAGAATAGTAAAAGACTTGTCCTATATACTCACGTGTAATGATATTTTACTCATTTTAATATTAAGATGGATACCTTCGTCTTAAGAAAGACTAGCTGATTAATTTTGAGGTTATTGCTCGATCGACTTTTCTAATATGTAATGTTCAGTTTTCTAAAGGTGAACTTACTACCTCCGCCTTCATTCTTTTCAGCAGGCTTTCGTTTCATTTTTGTCTCCGCCTTCTTTCTTTTCAGCGGGATTTAATTTTATTTTTGCCTCCACGTTCTTTCTTTTCTGTGGGCTTTCGTTTTTTCGTTTCCCGACACCAATCCCCATCTGTTTACCAAATAGACCCGACATTTTGCACGGGTGACCAAGCATCTTTGCAAACATCGTCAAATAAGACTCATTACAAGACTCGACGACTAACCATCGTGAATCTACATCTTCATCCTAGCCTAAACCGAGTACTAAGATTGACTCAACAAAGGTGGCTTCATTTGGACTTTGGTTAAGACTCGTAAGAAACCGACAAGATACATCGTGGATGGTGGGTGGATTGAATCCCTTATTCTAAAGGACTGCTTACGTATTCGCGTGGAGTGAAATTAAATTCGACGTAGTTCACTGAAGGTGCGTGCATGAAATAGTCATTTTTATTTGTGTGTACAAACTCGAAGGTTTCACCTAAGACATCATACCGTATCCCATTCTAGCCTATAAGATACCGTCAAATTCTGTGTCTAAGGTTGGTGCAGGAGGCTGTGATTTTTTTTGGGATGTGGAGCTTGACAACAAAAGGCCCGAATAGTGGACCGTCATTCTGAAGGTTCGTTTTCCGGTTCTTAGGCCAATGGGTTATGTCTTGTATCATGGTTGGGAAAGGTGTCTCGGGTTTAACAAAACCCGAGTTGAAAATGGATTGGTAAAACAATGTGGGTTCAAATTTTCATATCCGTACCCTAAGGCTGGGTGTAACGACACAAGCAGGATGATTCTCAAAATTCTCAACTATTCCCATGTAACTGTCTCGAGAAGGACTTAGGGTTAGAAAGGTCACTACATCATGGTTTTAGGCTTCGCCTCTGAACTTCAACTATCGCCTTCATATGTCTTATGGTTTCTGTAACTTCGACATTCAACCATAAGTGTTCTGTGATTTCGTCATCTTTTATTTTTCCTTTATTTTTCTTCATTTTTCTTCTTTTTTCGAAACACCTCTTCCGTTTGAAACTGGATCTTCCTTGAAAATTTTGGGCATCACCAAACAAAATGGGGCATAGTAGCATCCTCCATTTGACCAGGTCGGTTTTCTCTCTTTCAGAGACGGGATGGTCTTACCTTCCATTATAAACATGGGAAATAGAAAAAACATCTCGGTTCGTCTTAGAATCTTCCAAGACTTATGCTAATCATTGGTTTTGGTGAAGGTTTTCTAGCGCCAGACATGGAATAGGTAAAGGAAACGATCACCGAATCCTAAAGTACCTTACCATCTACAACGGGATACGTTTCTAACTAGGTGCCTCCTTCGAGTGCGTTGTGCATTTTAGATTGATGAACAAAAGTAGAATAGATGTAGAAATGAACATGTAATGCTTTTTTCGATATGATAATCGTTTGACAGACTCGAGGAAGAGCGATTTCTAGGACACACCCTAGATCGCGGAACTAATAATCGATAGCAAGAAAGAAAAGTCTTAGACGCGACTTAGACCAAAACTAGAAAACAAACTCCGACTCGTAATCATCAAATCTGGTCTTGGGTCTCATTCTTCAAACTTAGATGGAATTTGCAATTAATGAACATTTGTCCCAGATATATCTCAATTAGGCGGCATACTGGCCGAATAAGATGAGACACATCAACATTGTCTTCGACAAAGATCCCATTTGTATGATCACCAAACGGGTTATTCACTTTATTGGCCTTGACAGTCGGGATCGGGAGCGTTCCGTTCTCGATCATATCTTGGATTTCATGTTTGAGACGACAACAGTTTTCCGTATCACGGTGATAGGCACACTATGAATCAGACTTATACCATTTGTTCCGTTGTTCCAACGGAGGCTCGGGAGTTAGGCTAATGGGCTTCAATTTCCCTTGGACCGTCAATCTTTCTAAGGCTTATGCGTACACCCAATATCAGTAAACACCCTCGAACTAGAGTGTTGTGGTCTATTAGAAGTTCCTCCCAAAAGACTGATGGCTTGCACATGATTGTCACTAGTAGGTGCCTTTGATTTAGAGGAAGAGGCCCCAGGGTACCCCTTCGGTATGTCAGCTTCGGCAGCTCGGAGGTCATCTTCGATTTTCCTCCCGATGCTGGTCAAATATTTGAATGTACTAAAGTTTTTCTATTTCAGTAAATCTCGGTAGACGGGTCGGATATTTTTCATGAACTTATCCACCAATTTGACTTTGTCGGGCTTTTTTGCCAATTTCACGTTTTCAGCGCGCCAACGGGCCAAGAACTCGGTAAGCCCTTTTTTCTACCTTTGAGACATAACCTCGAGAGTCCTCATTGTTGCTTTTATCTCCGAGTTATCAGCGTAATTTTTAAAAAAACTTGTTGTAAGCTCTTCAAGGGTAGAGTAGTTCTTTAGATCCAGGTAGACCTGTCAAACGGGTCGGGCGGGTCGGGTCAGAATACGGGTCGGGTCGAATGCGGGTCGGGTCAGATACGAGTCGGGTTATACGGGTCACGGGTCGGGTTAGGGTCAGAATACGGGTCAAGAAATAATTTCTAACGTCTTTTTTAATCTATTTTTTAAATAAAAAAAATAATTTTTAAAAACGTAAAACATATTTAAAATTAATATTTTAATCATATTCAACGTTTACATTAGTTATTTCAACGTTTACATTAATTATATTGACATAATTATTAAATTAAAGTTTTTTTAATAATTATTTTAGTATCAAGTATTGTAAAAGTGATATAAAATTGACTTTTTAGTTATGTTTGTAATTTTTAATAATAAAAAAATAATTTTTTAACAATTTTTTTCAAATATAATATAAAAATATTAATATTTTAATAAAAATCTTGATTTATCTTTGACCCAACGGGTCGACCCGTTCGGGTCGGGTCTTGACCCTAAAATAACGGGTCATTTCGGGTTCGGGTCAAACGGGTCACGGGTCGAAAAAACCGGGTTTGTAACCCTAAAAAACTGGGTCGGGCGGGTCGGGTTTTCGGGTCGGGTCGAGTTTTGACAGGTCTAGATCTAGGTTATAGAATCATGCCCTTAGATGTTCCTCCAGAGATTGGGCAAAGATAGCAGATAACATACTGGAAGGCACCCCTTTCAATACGAGGTGTTCTTCGTAGGACCTGATATGATGAAGAGGGTTCTCGGTCCCCTTGAACTTAGAGATATCATTAAGCACAAAATTCTTGGCAGTTGGTCTAGGACCGAAGAGTAGGTCCTAGAGTTCATAGTGAATCCTTTCCCCTTGAGAGAGTTTCAGCTGATCTTTAATGAGGTTGAACCGTTTTTCAAACTCAGTCATTTCTAGTGGGGTAGTTTCAGCGTTTTCCCCACTGATTTTCGCTTCAATGGAACCCAACTGAGTCATCATCAATTCCATAGTCTCACTAAGCTTAGCGACGACGGCTTCCATTGCTTTCTTTCGGGTTTGAGGCAGCCTTTCTACAAGAAAACCCCGAATCAATTAATATTTGAATCAAAATCCCCTGCACAAATAAGGACTCGACTCACAGACTCGACCTTTGACTCAGACTTGACTCAAAGACAGACTTAGACCCGGGAAATGAGCTAAGTGGCTCATTTGTGGGGGGGGTCATACCTGGGAGAAGGGTCTTATATCTAACAAGAACTATGACTCGACTCAACTAACTTATTGACTTAGACTTGACACCGACTTGGTGTGACTAACCCGTAATTGAACCAAATGTGATTTATAGGTTCAACATAACATCTCTAGTATCTTAATAGAGATGTTTCGTGGTTTGACCTTGACTAACTTGGTCAACACAGTTGACTTGGACCCAAGAGGTAGCTTGGATGACCCACTTAGGTCATGTTTTACCTAGACATACGGTTCACCTTGAACCTAAGACACGGCTATACTTGACTTAAAACATCTTCTATGCTCGGGTATGGTTTGGTGAGAAATCAGTTTGGAATTGATTTGGAAATGGATGGTTGAAAATGAGATTTTAAATGGCCAACAAAACGTCAATAAAAGGATTATTTTGGTAAAAATACCTACATCTATTTCGGCAACATTCCGAGTTGAAAATATGCTTAGTTGAAAACGGGTTTTTCGAGAAGAACGGTTTGGGAAAATGGTTGACATTTCAGAAAAAAGACACGCAGGACAATCATGTAGCACATAGCCATTTGCATATTAATCGTGCATGGCCTAGACTCTTCTAAGTCTCGGTCTGTCCTCTAATTGGGTCTATCCCAATGTCCCACGTTGTCAAAGAAGTCAAGCCTCCTGTAAACAGAAGTGTGCACTATGTAAAGAACTATTACTTGATGACCTCGGTGGAAACATCTTGGTACTTAAACCGGCCATAGTGGACGTCACCTCCTAACCATTGAGATCGACCCAAATGGTGAGGTGGTCCTCCTAAAGTCTCGAAATAGGCAATGCATGTAAAACGATTATAATGTTAAATCTCGTTGTCATTATTTTCATTTTTAAGTTACACACTCCCCAACGGAGTCGCCAAAATGCGGATGTGGGAAATCGGTACCCATGGGGTTTTGAAAAACGTGTAGGAAATATCCGTATATTTCATCAAGAATTTTTTTTTAGGATTATAACGAAATTATTAAATATGAAATACTAGTCATAAACGAAAGGCAAACAAAAGGTAAAGAAATTAGAATTAACCTTTTG
>VHZZ01005911.1:34241-48612 GCA_009801015.1 Silene noctiflora
GATTTGAGGATCTAGAGTGTGTGTAACAATTGTGGTATGTGAGTTACGAATATGGGGACAGGTGCGGGTATAGAGAAGGATGTGGTGGCGGGGGTGATGTTAAAGAGTTATACTAATGGTTATGTTGAGGATTTTGTGGTAAAGATTAGCTCGTGTGTAGAATGTTTACAAATATAGGAGCTGTTCGAGAGAGAGAGAGAGAGAGAGAGAGAGAGAGAGATCCTTGGATATGAGATTGGTGTTCGGTATTGAGGTTATAGTCGGCTATCATGTCCTCTGCCCCTATGGTATTGACAATATGAACTGCCATCCCAAAATCGGGTTACGTTTTCTGGCTCAGGATTCAGGGTTGGACCGATAGGTTGTAGGAGACCCAGAGAGGACAATTTTTCCAAAGCTAAGGCATAAGGTATGCCTAGACTGGTGAACGACCTTAGACGTTTTCTTAGATTCTTCGATGAAGGCTCCATGAGGTTCCCTTTAGCGATTTTGATTCCTCGATAAGATGGATGTGAGGCATGAGAAGAACTAGTGATAAGTTGTCCATTTGTCTTTTCCAAGAGAGTGCTAGGTTGAGGGATTGTATGAACACCCTTTCCCTTTCCCAGTGGTTGGATATCAAATTTCTTACCCCTTTCAGCAAGCTGTTTTTCAAAGGTGACAAATTTCCCTTCCATACTATAAAGCCTGGTGTTCAGATTATTAATGGCTCCCTCTAGTTTGGAAACTTTATTGTTGATGGAGGAAGAAAGCATAAGTATTCCACTCTGGATATCATCGTGTTCGAGGACATTGATTTATTCATCATAGAAAGGAGTGAGGAGGCAAGAATACTCTAGGAATGATTCCTGGTCTTGTTTGATGATGTTAGACCCAAGAGGGTCGATCTTCTTAAATTGATCAATAGGAAGCAGTAATGGTATCTTGCCATTTTTTTATCATATCCTGGATGATATAATTTAAGAAAAATAATTCTTCCGTATCATATCCCCTACCTTGATGGTACTGACAATATGAAATGTCTTTCCATCTAGGCAATATCCTTTCAAGGTCCGGTGTTGGACTGATTGGATGGATTTTTTCCCTGGGAAACCAGTCTTTGTAGATCCATTTCATATGTAGTTCCAAGGTCAATGAATGTCCTAGGAGCACGTCTTAGCGTTCTAGGTGGAGTTTCCAACAGGTTGGCTCCTTTAACTTCATTGGCTTGCTTAGATGGACGGGTCATGTTGGACCTAGATGTTTCACAGCTATGACTCGGGTTTGGGGTATAAGGAGATGGTGAAGGTTTCATTATTCCCATTTGGTTCTCCACATTGACGGCACAAGTGCTCAAGTCTTCGACAGTGGCCTGAAGTTTCATGATTGTAGAACTTAGTCCTTCGACGCCTGACAGGATGACGGATAAAATTCCCTGAACACTTTCATTAGAAATCGCAGAATTCCTACAGAGAAGAAAATGACACGCGTTACAAGTTGATTTGGCATGGGACCACACAAACTAAGGCGACAAGCAACGGATACACATCTAAAATTAGCGACATAGATGCCAGATGGGACAACTAGACTCGGACTTGTGAGTTTTTGAAATGTCATAAGTGAGTTCTCGTATTTGAACTCACGGTGTTGATTTTGATGGAGTGGCATTTGGATAAATGACCTTATTGATGAGATTGAGGACGATGCGACGCTATTTAGATGTGACACGTGTTGAAGACGGATTTGAATCTAGGCACGGATGTATGGATAGATACCTTGAGCAGTTGAGCGTGTCTCCTAGATGATTTTCAAAAGACGGTTTTGAAATGAAAAACGGATATGAAATGTGACACCTTTTGAGTCTTTCTGTGTATGACTCGGGTGTGTGACTCGATGTGTCAGGAATGTTTAGATCCTAACTGAATTGGGATAAGAGGGTCCAAAATGACGGCGTAACACCTTTAGACTTGACTCGAATTTGAATGACCCAAAATGTAAGGGAAGATGGGTTTATAACCCGGCGGAGTTTTGATTAGGAAATGACTCGGTTTTAATTTTGAGTCTAATTCAGCCCATTGAATTTACATATTTACTTTTTGTTGAAAATATATATATTTTTTTTTTTAAAAAAC
This sequence comes from Silene noctiflora, assembly GCA_009801015.1. Taxonomy (NCBI): domain Eukaryota; kingdom Viridiplantae; phylum Streptophyta; class Magnoliopsida; order Caryophyllales; family Caryophyllaceae; genus Silene; species Silene noctiflora. The sequence continues at coordinate 36,353 of VHZZ01005911.1, forward strand.
ATTTATTTTTAAATTGCAATTTTGATTACAGAAAATTTGGCATTATTTGGTTTATAAATGGTTTTTTATTTTTGGAAAGATTAAAAATAGATTTTATTTACTGGAAAATTGACATTATTTGGCTTACAAATGTGATATTTAGACACGTGATTGAACCGGGAAATAACACAGCATGTATACATACAAACATGCATTATAACGGTATGCTGAGTTTAAGTAACGAGTTTTGGTTTAAAAGGGTGGTTTTCACACCAAGCTATCAAAACCTAGTCTGTGGAGAGGTCCGCCCCAAACATGAGTAAGGTCGGTTCCTAGTTTCATTCGCTCGAGTAGTGAAAGCTCTTGATACAAACATGAGTAAGCATTGTGGTGTGGTTGACGTCAATCGCTATCCATCTACTAAGAACAAATAAGAATTTTCACCATCGAGACGGGACGATTGGTCGAATTGGTTTGGTAAAAAGCTTAAGAACGCTAGCTAAAACGATCTAAGAAGATTGAGTAATGAAAATCAACAATTGTCTTATATAAACTATCCCTAACCTTATTCAAGTTTCACCATAGGTAATACTAGACCAAGTTTAAGTGTACCATCCCCAGCTAAAACGATCTAAGAAGATTGAGTAATGAAAATCAACAATTATCTTATATAAACTATCCCTAACCTTATTCAAGTTTCACCATAGGTAATACTAGACCAAGTCTAAGTGTATCATCCCCAGCGGAGTCGCCGAACTGTGGACCAAGCCTCCCGCGCTGTGGTTTTGAGGCGGCGACACTTCTCCCACGGAACCTCGGTGAACCAAAGCACGTCATGGGCCATCACCGATTTGAAAGACATTGAAACCGGTGAATGGTTTGGAGTCGCCACCAATTTTTGTGGTAAATTAGAACCGTTTGAATACCTCATGCCATGTCAAGACACAAAGTAGTGACATCAACACTAAGAAATTCGTTACCCTTGGCATTCTATGTCTAGAATGACTCTCGCGATGCCAATGAACATGGATGCTCACAGATATCTAGTAAGGGGTGAGGGTACATATTAAGAAGCTCTTTATTTGAACACCTAATCCCACCCGCCTTGATAGCGGCCTCTACTAATGATCATGGAAGTCATCTATACTCGATATGTCGTTGATTATATGCATGCAATGCAACAAAAAATTCATTAAGCCTAGCATGTGAATATAGACTAAGTCAGTTAAATAAAATTTAGCAAATAATTGGGTCGAAGTTGAGAATTTGCATTTATTACATAAGAATTGCCAATTAAGATGAATAAAATATAAATTACAAAGAAATAAATTACAATGGAACTTTGAATTGACGTCATAAACACGCTAAAAAAAGGATTTAAAAAAGAATTTAAATAAAGAAAAGAAAGTAAATTAAAAAAAATCAGAGGACGAATTAATATGTTGAATAAGGGTGATAATACGGATAATAGTTGATTAGAAACCTAATTAGAAATATTACGTCGAAACGAGAAGAGTTCAGAGGTAGAAACCATCCTAGAACTGGTGCAGCATCTGTTTATGCGGCTGTTCTTGAGTTGGGTTCCGACTGTGAAAGTCAGACCTGCGGGTTAGTTATTGTTCGTTAGTTGATTTAGATGGATTATTGATACACAACTCGAAATTGAAGTGGTTTATTCAGATTATGTATTAAGATCGTCATAAACCGAAAAAACATATACAAAAGGCAAAATTTAATGATTTGATATGGAAGAATTAAACCTTTAAAATCCGGGTTTGAACAGAGACGAAAACCCGCAAATAATGAATTATAAGGGATTTAAGTCGAAAAGGATTTTATGAAAATAAATTAAAAGCTTGGATTTGTAAGAATTAAAAAAAAGACGAAAAAAGAAAGAAAACGGAACAAACAGAGAACACGAGGAAGAGGAAGGAGAGCAACAGAGGCTAAGCAGCCCCTGGAAGAAGCGGAGCAGATGCCGCGATTGTTCCAGAAGGTGCAACAGCTGTTGCGTTCCTTATCGACGGTCTTTCTCTGCTGATTTGTCAAAAAGGGTTTAAAACTATGATTTTTAAAACGGTTTTAAGCATGCTTACGACATAAATTCCTATATAAATTATAAAAATAGAAAATAAAACAAGATTGAGATTTTACACCCTCAGACTTACATGTTCACGCGGCGAGATTAACTAAGTTGTCGTTTAGTGATTGCTCGACTCGATGTACGATTGAAAGTGCCCTTGAAAACGGAATTTAGAAAACGATTGATTAAGTTGATTAAGTGGAGTTGGTCAAATTGGTCGGTCATGCAACGAGACTGGTATCCAGAAGGATTTGGGCTTACGTGGTCGAGTAAATCAAGCATGTAGGCATCAAGAGTAATAACACGTGATCTTAGAATGCAAAGAGAGAAGAGAAGAGCGGATACTCGTGTGAAGAATATGTGAGGCGAAGGCCTCTATTTATACTAATCACGAGGTGAAAAATTAGAAAATAGATAAGATTTGTAAGAATCCAGAAATATTTTGGAAACGATGAAAATCAGCCCAGGAAGAGGCGCAGCAGGTACTGCGACCTTTCCAAGAGGCGCAATACCCATCGCAATGAGTAGTCGGGTTCCCATCGCAACAGGTAACCCACCCCTGTTGATGCCAAAGCGCAACGTGGACATCAAATTCCCGCTCATCGCAACGAGCGAACCCAAGCTCATTAATGTGCACATTCCCCTTGCGACGGGAGTCGCAAGGGGAAAAACAAGGGGGTGAAACCATCTCCCGACATGGCTCACAATATCCATCTCATCACCTCCAACACCCACAATCACATTAATCAACCAAAATAATAACATAGGCACAATTCATCTCAAAACCAATTAAACACCCGTACTGAGTAGAGAAACCCTACCTTTTGGCAATACAAGCACACATAAGCAATCAATAACAATTCTCCATGAGACCGTCACCTACACACAATAATCACATACCATCATTATAAACCCTAATCAAAGATCCATAACAACATAATTCCCGAATCCCAAATTCTACGGTTAGACTCGATGAAAACCGATTAAAAAAGATGGATTAAAGACTAGAGATTAAGACTTACTACGCAAATGATACAGAAATAGGGAAACCTAAAAGCTCAAAATGATGAATCCTTACTTTGAAGATGATTAAGGTGATTAGAGAGAATTTATAAATGTAATTAGTTTTTATAAAATGTTTTAAGAAACTGACGATGATAATATATATTTCACTAATCACCTTAATCATAATCGTGCAAAACACATTCCCGATCGGACACTCGGTTGAGTGACTCAATGTACTCGACCGAGTGCTATGACAACTCGGTCTAGTGACCCCATGTTAGAAGCCAAACTAAGACACTCGACATAAGCACTCGGTCGAGTGCCTCTTATTCGACCGAGTACTCTACACTCAAAAATGAGTAGTATCACAGTCTTCCGTCCTTAAAACGAACTTCGTCCTCGAAGTTCACACTCATACCGGCATAACATAAACACATGTCACTCCACCATCCAACACCACTCAAACACTCTTCCTCCATTCTCGATGCTAACTCTACCAACAACGCGCCTACCTCAACCACAACTCGCAGTACTGCATCAACCATAGAATAGCTTACCTAATCGCATAATACTATCGAATACCAACAACACTAGTGCCACACACCGCTAACAATGTCTTACTAACATATCACTCACTAATAAATCCAATATCAATACAATTCACCAAGCAAGAATGACTACCAAGATGAAATGTTACATTCTACCACCCTTAAAATGAACTTCGCCCTCAAAGTTTGCTCACACTCATAATCGTCACTACCCAAAATCGTCAACACTATCGCAATCATCCCCACCTACAACTTTGCTCTATATCCATTCATCTCAATAAGTAATAATACTCAAACCACCGATCATTTCAACAACCTCAACACTCAAGTCCATGACTAAGGCCCCTCGTGCTTCATGCTTAATAATACCTTAATAGCCAACCAACAAACGAATATACCCCCTAAAATGTAGAGCTATCACCGCAATGTAGAATCCTACCTCTCTTGAAACAGATGTTATGACCTCATAACCAACCAATACCAGATCCTTAGCTGTTTCTTTTTACTATTACCATCCTACGTCACCGATAACCGGTTATCGCTTCAACATCAACACCGATAACTACTCTGATTTCCAACTCTCTCCAAAAATTCATACCTCCAATCATCCTCTCACTACCTAACATATACGACAAAATCCTAAATATAATCCATTAAATCAACTCATCCACACCACCGCACAACAGTATCATTCACTATGAACCCACTTATCCCAACTACATAACACACGACCCAAAACCCTTACACACCAGTGAGATTCTCAAAAGTGGTTTTACCGCTACCAAACTCGTCCACACGTTAATATGGTATTCATCCCCAACACTCCATCCTTAATGTGCCAAAAAAATACTATGCCCCACTTACAGTTTCTAGCTCAACATGACACAACACCTCTATAACCGCTTGACACTACTAAGTCTATAACTAACTCATCTAATCAAGCTCGAAAGTACTCCAATAGACATGCCTCATTAATAAGACATCTACAAAAATACGACGACAAAGCAACCGCATATGAATTTCCCATCTATAATATTGTCTACTCTCCTACCACGAGTCAAAAATTAAAGGAACAACAGAATTAAAACATGACACCAAATCATATACCAATAATAGAATGAACAAAAGATTTCAAAATTTGTTTCTCAACCATTTTGTGTCCTTCACCGCAACCGATGACGGCATCGCAACACCGCCACCAACAGTCGCACCACAGCGCGAAGGTACTCGTATCGCGACACAGACAACCGTGCCAGGATCGCAAATCGGAACACAGCAGCCACATCGGTAAGAAATGCAACTTATACATCACTAATAAACAGTGTCCCGACACACGATTACCTCTCGACTCACCCAACCACCCATTACGCTTTCTCAATATCGCCTTACTAGATCACTATACACCACATATTACGTAGAGTAATCAGATAACAACCTTATGAATATCATCCCATAATACTACTCATGAGGTCAGAACCTTACACAATCACTTACATACATCACAAATACACATTCAAACTAAACTACCCATTCTAGATCACGTAAGTTACCAATTGATAATATATCTCTAACACCAGGTTAAACTCATATGCACTTCGTAACACATTCTCCAATTCAATAATTACCACCACCTGACCGATGTGACCATATAACTAATACTCAAAAACTACTAAACGCCTTCTAATCCAATATCTTATACTCCTTCGCAGCCATGAATACAATTTCCTAATAGCAACCTCCATTAATGCCATCAACAAAATTTATCTCAATATCTATACCAATTCTGTCCTTGATTATTCTACCACCTAACTTACCACCAAAGTCTCACACCATACAATTACTCTATCAAATGCTCATTCTCGTAGTTCCTCAAAACTCATGACTATTATATCTTCTTGATATCTTAAATAACCTTTAACTCACGCCCTCATTATAGTACTTCACGTTAACATATTCCATTATATTCATGTTTCATAACTCATGTCAACTTTCTCTCAACTCATGTCGGTCTTTTTATTCCCATTTCTCTTACCATCACTACTTAATACCCCAAGTCATTAATTCCACTACCTAGCCTTTTAGTAATTCAATCATCTCCTCCATGCTCTAAAGCCCAGATCTCCTTAATTTTGCAATCATAACTTCCCAAGTCTTACTTACCAATAACCTTCCTTAACATGCTACTCACTTCTACTCACTACTCATTTGTTCCAATAGTCAAAGATTATTCTCGATTATTTACATCCTTTTCTATGCCTAACGTCACTCCATCCTAAACCAATAAGTCACCTCTTATCGTTACTTCCCAAATCCTCTACATAACCATGATCTCCTATTTGTAACCCCAATTTCCAATCAAACAACCATATACAAATCCACATACCAGCATAAATCAAGCCAAGCTCGCTAGGTAAAATTCTCTTCCATTTACGGTATAGAGTTTCTAGCGCGTACATCTCGAGTCAACATAAGCATCCTCATTTCCCTTCATCAATTCTTGCTAATTCCGAATTACATCAACTCATATTTCTCTTTCAACCCTCCGTTCTTACATTCCTCAAACTTACATTACCACATGACCATATTTATATAATCATCACTACATTACTTAAACTCATGACAATAACATTCACCATACCTCACAAAACTTGCTATTGACTCAATACCTCATCACAATCACATATAACCATGCATCTTTCTCACAAACTATACCAATCGTAATATGAAGCTCTCCACATTATAGGATCCGGCTAACTCATGCAATAACCCAATACATATGTAAAACAATGCATTAAGAAGTAAAAGAACATCTTTGAAATTGATATGACATGCAAAGGGGTCAAAAGATAAGCATAAGACCATAACAGGGGGTTACTAGGTCGAGTGCTTAATCTACTCGACCTAGTAGGGGAAATCAGAAGCACGCATAATAGGTATTCGGGTTACTCGATCGAGTAAAAGGGTTACTCGATCGTATAGGGGTCACTCGGTCGAGTGTGGTGGTCCACTCAATCGAGTGTCCTACGTAGTTCTCAACATCGTCCAGTTTTCATAAAACGGTCATATCTCTCTCATTTCTGGTCATTTTGGGTGTGCGATATATCGTTAGAATTGTAAAATAACAAGCTATCACCTCCAATTAGAATCACATAAATATCATGTCTTGATCTCAAGTTATAACAGTTTTAAGACGACCGTTCTATACACAAACATTACAACTACTTGATTTTCTTCCAACAATTTAGACACCAACAATGGAAACATATGGCAATTAAATACTCCTACAACGTGTCCTCTAGGTGAACTTTTATCATGTTAATATGCAAATTATACACTGTATTCGATACATATGCTAAAAATCATGTATGTGCCTTCTCATCACACCATATCATTACGAATCCTATTCTTTCACAATACATATTGTCACAACTTCCTATTACTCATACCTCCAAACCAAATATTACTCATCACATATCATCAATATGAAACTCAACCAAATATGTCACAGTTCGGTACCATACACGATATTTCTCCACTTACTCACGCCAATCACATTACTCATTATACTCATCATATTCAAACAGTTTCAAAAACTAAACATCCAAGTAATACAACCACCATACTCAATCAGTACAAGCATCCACTCTAACTACCCTCTCAAGGTGCTAACAACTTGGTGACCGGTTCGAGAGTGAAAGAGCCATGGTGCGATTTAGGGACGTCTCCCCAATCCCAGCAATTTTGGCTCTTAACAATCTCTACTCGGGAAACATTTTATTTGATACCCTACATTCATTTGGTTCATTGGTTTAGGTTCCAAAATTGTCGCTCTGATACCACTTTGTAACACCCCCATTTACCAAGGAGCCTTTAGCAAGGTCTTCCCTAGAAAATAAGGGCGTTACCATCTCGGTTTCCCGAGGTAGTTCATATCAAATAGACAATAAAGAACGGTTTAATAAATTTTTTACCTTAATAACAAAATTACTGATTACAACTCAAATCCTATTCCAAATATCTAACAGTGGAAAAAAAAACAAATGAACCAAATATAAATGTCATCTAAACTATGTGAAACTCGAAGATGTCACGCCTCCTCCAATAACCCCAGCAACAGCTCATGGCAACGACAAGAACACCTGTCAAGAATCACTCCTCACCATTTGCCGACAAATCAAATAGGTCACCGAAAACAAGTAAGAGAAAATAAGAAACAACACAAACACAAACACAATACAAGGTCAGTGACAGTTATACAATTTAGCACAAGTACAACGGTACAATCACATATAATTCATATGAACAAACCAATACAATACAATTCCATCAACTCCGATCTCTGTAGTAACCAATGGCTCTCATCGAAACGAGTAGTCGGGTTACCATCGCAATAGGTAACCCACCCCCTGCCGACGCCAAACCGGAGCGTGGACGTCAAATTCCACCTCATCGCAATGAGCGAACCAAAGCTCATTAATGTGCACATCCCCCTTGCGACGGGAGTAACAAAGGGGTTAAACCAACTCCCGACACGGCTCACAATATCCATATCATCACTTCCAACATCCACAATCACAATAATCACATAGGCACAATTCATCTCACAACCAATCAAAGAACTGTGCTGAATAGAGAAACTCCACCTTTTTGCAATCCAAGCACACATAAGCAATCAATAACAATTATTCATAAGACCGCACCTACACACAATAATAGTATACCATCACTATAAACCCTAATCAAAGATCACTAAAAACATAATTCCCAAATCCTAAATTCTAGGGTAGACTCAATGGAAACTGTTTAAACAAGATGGATTAAAGACTGGAGATTAAGACTTACTACACAAATGATACGGAAATACGGAAACCCAAATGCTCAAAATGATGAATCCTTGCTTGGAAGATGATTAAGGTGATTAGACAGAGTTTAGAAATGTAATTAGGTTTTATAAAATGATTTTAGAAATTGACGATGATAATATATACTTCACTAATTACCTTAATCAAAATCACGTGTGGACAAGGGCCACCCGCGCGTTGGTAATGTTTGAGGCAACGGTACTTCTCCCACGGAACTTTGTGTTGACATAGCACGTCATGGGTTGTTACCGATTTAAAAGGCATGAAATCGGTGAATGGTTTGAACAAGCCTGCATTTGTGGAGTTGCCACCAATTTTTGTGGATAATTGGATCTTTTCGAATACTTCGTGTCATGTCAAGACACAAAGTAGTGACATAAACACTAAGAAATTCGTCGCCCTTAGCATTCCATGTCTAGAATGACTCTCGTGATGCCAATGAACACTGGTGTTCACAGATATCTGAGTAAGGGGTGAGGGTAAATATTAGGAAGCTCATACTAGAACACCTAATCTCGCCCGCCTCGATAGCGGTCTCTAATAATGATCAGGGAATTGTCATTTATACTCGATATGTCATTAGTTATATGCATGCAATGCAACACCCACGTTTTAATCTTAGCATGTGAATTAAACTAAGTCGGTTGACATGTAAATTTAGCAAGTAACTAGGTCAAAGTGGATATTTTACATTCATTTACATGTGAGAAGAAAGAATAAGCAAGTAAAGAGAATAAATTACAAAGAATGAAAGACGAATCTATGCTATAAATACGTCAAAAGAGGTTTTAGAAAAAAAAATAAAAAGAAATAAAAGTAAAATATTAAACACGGAAGAGAAGGTGATAATACGAATAATAATTAATTATAAGCTGATTAGAAGACTACGTCAGAACGAAACGAGTTCAAAGGTAGAAGCCAGCCCAAAACAGGCGCAACACGTGTTGAGCCCTTTGGAAAAGGCGCATCACTCTGTGTGAATGTTCTCGAGTTGGATTATGACTGTGAAAGTCAGACTCGCATTTTGTTAATGTTTGTTGGTGGATTTAAGTGTATTATTGATACTAGACTCGAGATTGAAATGATTTAAACAGATTACATACATATGAAAGATCGTCATAAAGCTGAAAACATGTAACAAAGTCGAATTTTAATAGTTTGATATGGCAAAATCGAACCATCAAAGATACGGGTTTGAAAAGATGTCAAAAACCCACAAATATTAGGTTATAATGGGATTTAGGTTAAAAATAAAAGGAAAATAATCTAGAAACCGGTATTTACGAAAGAAGAACAGGAAAAAAAAAAGACGAATGAATTGGAACTCGAGGAAGAAGAAGAAGTGCAGCAGCAAACTAGGTGCCTCTAGAAGAGGCGCAACATATGCTGCGTCTGTTTTAGAAGGCGCATCTACTGATGCGATTCTTCTCGGTGATCTTTCCCTGATGATTCATCAAAAAGGCTTGAAAACTTACGGTCTTAAAGACATATTTGTGGCGTAGACCTCTTACATGGGATTGAATACATAAATACATTAGATAAAATACAAAGTGGGATTTACACCCTCAGACTTACATGTTTATGAAGCGAAAAACGACTTAATTCGACGATGTAATGAAGATGCCCTTTGAAAAAGAATTTTAGAAAACAAGTTGATTAAATAGGTTGATTGAGTGTAGTGGTCAAATTAGTAGGTCTATGCAAAACGTGACTAGTACCTAGAATGATCTAGGCTTACGTGGTCGAGAATGCTCAAGCACATAGGCATCATAACAAAAGCACGTGGTCTTAGAATGCAAAGCGAGAAGAGAAGGGGCGGACACTCGCGTGAATAATATGTGAGGCGGAGACCTCTTTTTATACTAATCACGAGGTGAGAGTTTTGGAAGGTTTAAAATACGGAAAGAATCCAGGAAGATCTGGACGTTGCTGGAAACAAGCCCAGGCAGAGGCACAGTAGGCTGTGCGCCCTCTCCTGGAGCTGTTTCTCTTTCAGCAGCGGAGATTTCCACGTTTTCAGAATTTCGAAAAGATTTGTTTTCCTTATTTCGTCAAAATAAGATATTTTCGAAATCTTAAGAATATTTGAGATATTTTAGGATTCTTAAAAAGATACCGACTCAGATTTGAGATGGTTTTTAATAAAATGACGACAGTTTCTGAAAATGAAGACGGTTTTTTACCTGGACTCTAAATGTACTCTAATTACTGCCAAAACGACCGTATCGGCGCGTAGATGACAATGAAGGGGTTGACACGACTATTTAGGCAATCTTTTGACGTCGAATTAATGGAATGTCGAAATAACGCTTCGCATATGAAACATGCGGTCCAATCATCATTGGATGTTTGGCGAAGGGTGAAGTAATGAGGTATCTACACCGCGCAAAACACATTCCCGACCGGACACTCGGTCGAATGACTCAATGTACTTGACCGAGTGCTACGACAACTCGGTCGAGTTTCCCCATGTCAGAAGCCTGACCAAGACACTCGACAAAATCACTCGATCGAGTGCAGCTTACTCGACCGAGTACTCTACGGCTAGAAATGAGTAGTATTACAAAAAGAGTGGTGAAGAATAAACGAAAGAACCTAGAATTGTCGTTCTCGTTTCAAACTAAAGTAGCCCAGAAGATTACGTGTCCCCCAAGAAGATCTAAATTAATGGTAATGAAAGCGGATTTAACCCAGAAATGTAGGGTTCTTATGATTAGGTTGAAGAAAAAGGGATAAATTGAAGAATGCCTGAATTGATTTCTAGAAATCTAGGTTCTACTATTCTAGTATATAATGTGAATTCAGTCGGGGAGTAGGGAGTGAGGGTATGTAATTAGTAGGGGTAGTTTGGTTATATAAATGATCGGATTTTGTTAAAATGAATTCGAATCGATAATTACGTAAAACCGTCGTAAGAATGTAAAATAAGGGAGAATTGTGTAGATAAACATGAAAATTAGGTGGTTATTTGTAAAGTTGAACAAAATAGGTGGTGATTTTTAAAAAGTAGAACATATTACGTGGTAAATCATAATTTTTCCTAAGTATTATTGTAAAATCAAGTGATTATTTACCAAAAAAAACCCCTACTAGAATAACTTCCACCAAATACTATTTTTCATAAGAAGGGCATTAAGGCCTTTTGTTATATTATTTTACAATGTAAAATTGTAAAATCGTTTTAGAGGAGACTCACTCAAGACTATTATCCTTTAAAAAATTTCAAATAACATACAAAATTATAAAACTCGAAATGAAATCTATAAATCTTATTAAAAAGGTAAACATTAAAAGCCACGTAGACATGGACTAAATGCCACCTTGTATTACCAAAATCCCATGTCACCAATCCTCCATGTAGTATTATATGTTTAATTAAGAGGTTAATTCATTATTGAGGTGCAATCTTAAATCGAAGACAATCAAGAGCCGACTATTTCAAACATCCCCCGTTTTTTTTATAAATTGACACAAATATTTTTTAAATGGCTAGTTAATCTCATTAATTAACTTCTAAGTTATTAATAAAGGAGATGAAAAGTTAGTCAAGAATAAATTATTCTTCCCTCTATCTTACAAATACCCACATTTTCTCAACATCCTATTCATCAAATTAAAAAATAATTTATTAATGTACATCTATTTTAGCTAATCTCATATAGTTTATATTTTTGTTGTTTTGATTTTTTATGTTGGAGTCAGTGTCCTCCACAGTTAGTGTGATAACGTGTATAAATCTCTTATAGGTTCACAGGGTATACTTTGTATTTAATCAGTTGATTA